>VMRK01000149.1:0-49704 GCA_016801395.1 Leptodermis oblonga
ACCGAGGCCCATATATGTATGTATACATTTGGGACTGGCTATCGATATGTTTATGATTATGCTAAGGTGAGCTGGCATTCGTTCATCGTTTATGTACATGTTGACGAACGTCCCTCATCATCTTTATTTATGCTGAGATGAGTTGACCATCATTTAGCATACATGTACAAGCTGGCGATCGCCCCTTATCCTCAAGATGAACTGTGTGAGGACCCAGAATTTTGGACTAGAAACCAAGACCTTTTAAGGGATAAAATAGACATTTTGCTTGTCTTAATTTTTGAACATGAATTCGAAAATTCATGGGTTATTGATTGATCAATTGATTCTTAAATTAATTGGTTTATTAATTGATTGAGTGAATGCTTAATTGACTGATTGAATTACTCGGTTGAATAAATTGAATGATTGAGTTACTCGATTGAATAATTGGTTGATTGTCTGATTGATTAACCGATTGATTGCATAAATTGATTGATTGAGAATTAAAATATATATAAAAGATATCCTAAAATAACATAAGGAAAGTAGGAAAAACAAAAAGGAAAAGAATCTGGAAATTGCGTCGTGCTAGTTTCCATCCGAGTCGGACAGAAAATCAGACAGCACGAAACAGAAACAGAATTCGTAAATAAGGAATGGGAAATTGAGATCAATCCAATGAAGGAAATTACCAGATTTGAACGTACCTTAATTACCCAATATTCTGAATTACCCTAAACCTAATGATTGCCTATAAATACAACCTTAAATCATGAATTATAAGATTGGAAATTCTTAGAGCAAAAGCCAAAGAAAATAGAGAGTTTTGTGAGAGGAGTTTGGAGAACCGCCGCTACCGCTTCAACCCTCTCCATTGAAATTCTGTGAGTTCGTGGTAATATTAGGACTTCACGGTAAGTCTTAATTGGTGGTTTAGATTGAGATTGGATTTAAGAAAAGCATGAATTCTTATGAAACTTGAAGAACAAGTAAATCAATGTTGTATGTAATAAATCCGTAGAAAGCATGTTCTGAGGATGTTATTAGCTTTATTGACTATTAAACATGTTTGAGATTGATGCATATGACATTTAAACGATCCGTAGTAATTAAGTTAAAAAGTCGAAACCAGAGAATATACATGTTCAGAAACAGTATTCCGAGCCTTGTTCAGAGCAAGATTTAGATACGTTAAAGTAATCTGTTAGGCAAAGTAAAAGCTTTTAGGTATTGCCTATATGCTTGACTTTAAATCTATGATTTTAATTTAGTTAAAGATAATCTGGAACAGTGTTAAAACATATCTCGAAAGTAGTATCTAGAACCAGAAGTTTCTGGAAAATTTAACCCGTCGTGCGAGTTAGTCTTCGAGTCGGACAGAAACTCAGACAAGCCTTTGAAAATGATTTTTCCAAACTTTCAAAACCTGAAACTACAATACCATTTATGACTTCTATGGCTTCCCCGAGCCCATGTACCAAGTATCTCGATCTTTCTCATACTTACATACAAATGCATAAATATTCAAATATGACTTTGTTGTACATGTTTTTCAAGTGCAGTGACTTAGATTGTTGGAGCAGAAACATTGGTACTGTCTCCGACTATAGCCCCTAGGCGATGTAAAATATATCTCTTCTCACCAATCCATGTTGATTTTATACAAGAATAAAACTATAATTTTCCACTAAATTAGTGTAGTTGGGGAATTGTACTCTTTTGATTTTTAATTTTGAAAAAATGAATGAACGGAGTTGAAATATGCAATCAAATTTGATCGTGTTATTATTGGTAATCATGGGCTAAAATTGGTATGCTAAATGCTAGTTTTTGTGATGTTCTTTGTGCATTGATGTACTTTGTATGTTTGGATGCGTTAAGTGCATTTGACTCCAGAAGTTGATGCAATGAAATTGATAAGAAAGCATAGAAGTTGTTCTCATACTAGGTTCTTCTACAATCTAGCAGTTTCCAACCCCAAAACGTGCTAGCTCTGGATTGACTTAGAAACATATTTTTAGGATGCAGTGATGGTGATTTTTTGTCTGTAGTAGTGTTGGTTGAAAAGAGAGCTTGGCTTTGAAATCTCTGCTGTTTAATTTGCCTCTCTTTACAGGTTTTGATTTTGCATATAGTAATCTTTTTATGAGCTTAAAACATTCTCTGTAAATTTGTAACCATTTGATAAAGAATCAAAGAGTCCATTTCAACCAATACAGAAGTAAAAACTTCCATGGCCAACTTCATACCATCCAATAAAGCCAATGTCTCCACTTCAGCATGTGTTTTGACCCAATAAAAGCTGAAGATTCAAAATTACAATTTCAAATTGGTCCATCCCTCCTAAAGAACTCAGTTATTCAACGATGAGCTATCCGTGATGGTTTCTTCTTCACAGCATATAAGGAAGAATATTTGGTTCGCAAATTCCTAATTGTATGGCTATTGGAAACTTTGTGAGATGTGAGAACTTTTACTCTGCTCCAAGGGGCACCAAAATAAAAGTCATCCTAGGAAATTTTTGGAATCTTTCACTGATGGCATTACTAATAATCTGTGCTCTTGTAACAATCATTCTGGAGAGGAGAAAATTTATCTTGGATCACACAATAAACAACAGAAATCCTAAGCTAAGCTTTCTTGAGCTGGTTTAAAAAGCTGATGACAATACTAATAATAAAGTTGCTCGACACCCTATAAATCCTGTACTAAAGAAATGTGACAAACATGACTTTAGGAGACCTTAGACCTTATTAGCTAGAAGCAGGAAAACATTTATCAGTAAATGAAGAATGTGTATTAACTGTTGTGATAGGAAGTGTATGTCTGAGACTCTGTTTGGCTAAAGGATTTCCTAAATTATTCATGATCTGAAATTTCAGCTCAAGTATCCTGCACTAGGAGCTCCAGAATTGGCAAAGAAGGTGAAGGAACTGCTTACAATTGCTGGTTTCAACAAAGTGGCGAGGATAAGAAGTGGTTTGGATCACGGAGCATGGGTTCCCCTCATGCTTATGTATCCAGAGGCTGATATACCTGTGTGCCAGCTCTCCGTCCAGTCAAGCCGAAGCGGTACTTACCATTTTGAAATGGGAAGAGCATTAGCCCCTCTCAAAGAGGAGTTTATCTAATCATTGGTTCTGGATCTGCCACACACAATTTAAGTGCTCTCCGTAGTTCCCGCTCTGCTGCTTCCTGGGCTTTAGAATTTGATACTTGGTTAAAAGAAGCCCTCCTCAGTGGAAGCTATGACGACGTTAACCATTACGAAGAAAAGGTACCAAATGCAAGAACTGCTCACCCTTGGCCTGAACACTTTTATCCATTACATGTAGCAATGGGGGCTGCAGGTGAAAAATCAAAGCAGAACTCATTCATCATAGCTGGCAGATGGGCACTCTCTCATATGCTTCCTACAAGTTTGTTGCAACAAACACAAAGTAAATGGAGATCTCATAGGAATGGATGTTTTTTTCCTTTTAGACTTACACTTGAAACTCATGAAATGTACCTAAAGGAAAATTTTAAATATGTTGAAATCCCTTCTACATTGTTTTTCAGGTGGAAAGAAAAACTCTCTCTCAAGTTTGTGAAACATTACCTAATATATTGTGTTGCATACATTTTGTACAATGTTATGTGATAATTAATCAAGTCAAATTTGTATGATAAGATTTTCATCTTTGCTAACTTTTGGGGAAGTATATATATCTCCTCCATGAAGTTTGGTAAAATATCAATACTCCTAAATTTGTATGAAAAAGCTAAAAATTAAAATTTCTCAAAATCTCTCATCTCTCTCATCAGTAGTAAAAAGTGGAGGTAGTTTATCTTTTACAAAAACTTAGTATAATGTTTATTGAAACATTACCTGATATATTTTGATGTGTATATTCTGTATAATGTTTTGTGCTAAAGGGATTCTCCTGTCTAATCATCTGACAATCATACGATCAATACTTCAGTTGCTATAATGTTGTTTTTTTTTATTATAAATTTAATTATGCGATACTTATTATTTTAACATAATCACAACATATATCAGCAGTTGAATTCAATATTACAAATCCTAAACTCAAGATTTTAGTACCTAAAAACAGTACAAGTATTTTGAAACACATGATATTTTGTTGTTTTAAAATACAAATGATATTTAAGTTGCTAAACTCAATAAGTTTGACACATCAAAATAGTACACATATTTTGAAAACACACAAAACATGTTGTTTGCCATGAGTTAAAAATTTTGGTCCCCAAGACATAAGTTCAAAAACTATTTTTCTTTGGGATACCAAATTTGTTTTTCCTTAAACCAAACCTTGAGGGGAATCTTGTTTGCCTCACAGTCCCTTACCGAACAAGATTTAAGAAATGTTTTTCCAAATTCTCTTACTATCATGATTTTTCAAAATATCTTTTTCCACCTTTTCGTTTCCTTGTTTCTAAAAACATGTTTTTGAAGACACATTCTTCATAACATTGGAGCGATATTATCAGTCCAAGGATGATTATTATCCAGATTCATTATTTTAGGTGAAATTTTCACCCAGTCAGCATATAATGCTTTGAAAGGCTCAGGTAGGACCTTGATTGATGGACCAAAATTAAGCCACCATTTCAAAAACCAATTTGGTATTTGTTTGTTATAAACCGCAGCACAAATTTTTATAAACCAAGAATGTTTTCTTCTCGGATTTTCATAAAGAAATACTTTTGTAAGGGATTCATATAATCCCAATATTTGAATTTTATCAAAACTTTTTGTTATGGATGAAGATATTCTCTATCCTTTAGGGTTGGTAACCCCCATTCATGCAGATATAATATGTTTAATAATAATTTTGCTGAAGTTATAAACATTTTGAGCACTACCAGCACTCATAATGTGTTATTTCACACATTTTCTGAAAATTTCAAGATATTTTCGAAATATGTTCTTGGCTTATAAGCCAATTCAGCATATGATGAGCTGTCCAAATACCTTTGCATTAGCATCCATGGATCATTGACCCATTGCAAATCTTTGCCTTCCAAGAGTATTATTACCTCTTTATGATTATTCTGATGGTATGAAGCCATATGATCTTCAGTTTCTTCATCATCACCTACGATCTTTGAGAATGAAGATGATGAGGCAGTATTACTTTCCTTTTCTCTTTGAGTTACAAACTCCATAATTCCTCATATAAAGGATTTTCTGGAGACATACTCCTTCGAGCAGAAATATTATCTGCTACCAACTCTTCTTCCTCCCTGCTGGGACAGGATATTTCCTCGTCCTCCTCTGCCACGGTAAGGGCCCGAAGCCCTTCCCCTTGGAGCATCAATCTGCAATTATAAAATTTATAATCAGTCATTATTTAAAAATTCTCTGGTTAAAAATCTGGAAAACTATTTTCTTCACCCTTTTATATTGAATTTCAAAATCAAATGGAGCTAAATGAGCTTGCCATCTTGCAAACATTTGTTTAGAAACATCATGTTTAAAATCTTTATTAAACATAAATTTTGCAAATTTACAATCTGTTCTTATAATGAACTTTTGATTATATAAATCATCCTGAAATTTTAAAACACATTTAACAACAGCTAAAATTTCTTTAGCCACAGTTGCATAATTTTTCTGGCTATTAGACCATTTTCCTGAATAAAATCTAACAAGAAATTCTTATTTATTATCTTTTGATTTTTGTTTTAGAATCCCTCCAAACCTGTATCTGAACCATCTGTTTTTATGATTTTATCCAAATTAGGATTTGCTATCATTAAACATGGTAATGATTTTACCCTAGACTTAATTTGTCTAACTGCTTCTGTATGACTATGTGACCATGGTTTAGGATTTTGTTTTAATCTATCATAAAGGATTGCAATATCTTCATTAAGATTTTTATAATAGGAAGAAATATAATTTAAACTTCCTGAAAATCTTTGTAATTGAGTTTTATCTGTAATAACATCTGGAAATTTTGAAGCAAAATCAATACTCTTATTAATAGGGATAATATTCCCTTTTTCTATATTATGTCCTAAAAATCTAATATTTGTTTGAAATAAACTCATTTTTGTCTTAGATATAACTAAATCATTTTGGATAATTAATTTTTTGAAAATTTCTAAATGTTTGAAATGAGTTTCAATATCTTTTGAAAATACCAAAATATCATCAATATAAACAATAATAAATTCACTATAAGGAATAAAAATATCATTCATTAGTTGTTGAAATTCTGAAGGAGCATTCTTCAGACCAAAAGGCATAACCTTCCATTCATAATGTCCTATTGGAACAGTAAACGCTGTTTTATATTGATCCTTCTCAGAGATTTGGATCTGCCAATAACCTGATTTTAAATCAAACTTGGAGAACATAATCGAATCATATAATCTATCTAACAAATCTTTTTTATTGGGAATTGGATGCCTGATCCATTTTAAAAATTTTATTAAGAGGCTTATAATTTATTACCATCCTGGGTATTCCTCTTTCAATCTCACTATGTGTTTATTAACATAAATGCAGTACATGACAATGGAGAATTTGAAGGTTGAATTAATTCTTTTTGTAAAAGAGATTGAATTTCTTTTTTACATAATTCTAAATATTTAGAATTCATTTGACAAGGTCTCGCCTTTGTCGGAATTTTCTTTTCATCAAAACCATCTTCATATGGAAGACTGATAATATGCTTTTTTCTATCCCAAAAAGCATTTGGATGATCATTACATATTTCTAATGAAAATTATTGATTTTTAATTTTATCTTATCCTGTAATTTAGGATTTTGAAGTTTTTCTTCAATTGTTAAAACATTAATCTCTTGTTTAAAAACTTTAATTGATTATTTTTTCTGAAGAGATTTTCTTTTATAGTATTTAATACTTTTGAAAATGGTTCCATTATAAATTAGAAATTTATCTGATTATTTTCATAGGTTCCTTTAAACCTTTAGAATCAATATGAGAAATAGGATATAATTTTTTCAAAAAAGGAGTTCCAAGTATAACTTGGTTTGTAATGTTTTTAACTAATAAAAAACTTTCTGGAATACAGACCTTATTTTTGCAAATATATGCTTTGGGGAGTTTGAATTGAATATCTAGTTTTTCCCCTCCAGCATGTCTTAAACTATGGGTAATTTTTTGAAAATATTTAGTAGGTATTATACCTTCATGTATTACACTAATATCTGCACCACTATCTATTAATGCAGTTAATTCAATTTTAAAATTATTATCAATTAAAAGCAAAATTTTTGTATACCACTTTTGAGTGGTAATAATATCTAAAGAACTTAAAAATTGTTCTTCACCATCTGGCAGTTTTTCTTCCTGAAAAGAAATTATTTCTTTTCCTTTTTCTATTGATTCTAATTTAGAAATTCTTTCTTCAAAACCAATATTTTCTATTTTAAGAAATTGGATTTCTTTTTGAAGTATTCTAACTTCATTATTCAAATAATTTATTGAAGTATTTGAGGTTAAACTATTACTCCTCTCTTTCATTAATTTTTGAACTTCTAATATAGAATATGGTTCACCATAAATTTTATTTTCAAAATCATTTTCATTATTGTTCCTACTCGTTGAAGGAAGCTTTTGAATATCATCTATTATTTTTTACCTTAATTCAGAATTTTTTATTTGTTTCAAAAATTCTAATAAACTATTATCTGTTAAAACATTTATATCCATGTCTTTAAATTGAGACATAATTTTATAAAATTCTTCATTTTCAGAATTATCCTCTATTTGTTTTAAACAAGAACCTTTAATGCTACAAGCACAATCTGAGGTATTTGATAACTCATTTCTAAAAGGTTCATTTCATATTCATTATCTGATTCAGAACTGGAACTTGTTTCTAATAATATTTCAGAAATCTTATCTTTTATATTATCATCTATTTCTAAAGAACTTATTTTCTTTTTTAATTTGCATTTATTTGCATAATGACCTATTTTTCCACATTTAAAACATTTGATGTTTTTTTTATCTTTTTTCCTAGCAATTCTAGCATTTTTTCTTTCTAATTTATTTTCTCTTTTTCTTTTAGAATATTTTTTCTTTCTGAAAAATTTTTCAGGTTTATTTTTCCTATAAGGCTTTTTATTTGGGAAAGGAATTTCCATCCCAAATTGACTACAGAAATGTCCTAATTGACTTCTTTCTGTTAATCTTTGACTCTTAATTTGTTGACTTAATTTTATTTCATTACATAATGATAAACCTTCTTGTACGCAAGTTGCAATTAGTCTACCATATGTATATTCATTATAAGGAATATTAATTCTATCCTTTCTTAGGGCTTTTCTTACCCTCTCAGCAAATAAACTGGGAAGACCATCTATAAATTTTGACTTCCAATTACTACTATTACTTTCAGGCAATTCCATGACTCTATTGAGGAATGCATCTTTATACCTAAGATTTTGGAGTAAAGTACTGATATTTTCACTATTATCTGAAATTCTACCCGTAAAATGTTCAAGAAT
This sequence comes from Leptodermis oblonga, assembly GCA_016801395.1. Classification (NCBI taxonomy): domain Eukaryota; kingdom Viridiplantae; phylum Streptophyta; class Magnoliopsida; order Gentianales; family Rubiaceae; genus Leptodermis; species Leptodermis oblonga. Next base: position 8,477 of record VMRK01000149.1, read on the forward strand.
TGTAACTACTAATATAACAGAATTCTCAACCAGTTGGTCTCCTTCCTGTTTAATAGTTTTATAAACTTCTTCTTTATTCATTGGGGATAAATAATTATCCCACCAGCCTTTTAATTGACCAGTAAAACCTGCAACTATCATTTTTGCAATATTACTATCAGTATTACCATTACTTTTACAGTTAGTACTACACATTACATTCTATGAACAAGATTATAAATCTGTTTTTCTGTATAACCATCTATATTCCATTCATAAATATTTTTACTACTATAACTATTACTTTGAATATATTCTTGTTCTTCATGAAGAACATCCATCGGAGATGGCCTATTATAATAATTTATTCTTTGAGTTGGTCTATCAGCAAATTTATATATTTCTCCTATTTTATTAATTTCATCTTTTATTCTATTTTTATATTCTGGATTGTTTTCAATTTCGTTAGAAAATTCTTCTTCTAATGTGGTTATATTAAGACCTTTAAATTTATTATTAATTAATTCTTCTAATTCAGAAGGAATAGTTTTAAACTTAAAATTTTTTATTTCAGGAGGAGGCTGAAGACTGGGAGCAGCTATTATCCCTTTACTTTCATTAGTAACATTACTAGTACTAGCTCCTGAATCTTTTTCTATTAGTTTATCTAATCTATCATGTAAAGAGATTATTTGTTCTCCTAATACTATTAAATAAACATTTGTATAATATTGTTGTTCAATTATTTTATTGATATTTTTGACAGTTATTGTCAACGTATCTTCTTCAAATAATTTTGAAAAAGCAGTGAAATTCATAGAAATTTTATCTTTTAGTATGGTAAAAGATCCTTGAGGAGGAAATTGACCTTTTGAATATTACCATTAGGTAATCTATATTCTCTTTCAATTACAGAGATACATGGTTCAATATAATTATGAACAAACCATGGAACAAAAGGAAATAAAATATTCTTTTCCTCTAAGAATTTATAAAATTCATTTTGCAAATCATTTCTCTCATTAATAGAGAAAGATTGAAAAAATCATTTTCTTAATAACTCCCATCTGGGTAATAAGAATTCATTTCTTATTTTTCCTCTAGCTTTAGATCCTTTACTAAAATCTATTTTTGTTGTACTATTCATATTGAAAAATTCATTTCTGATTCGGTTATTTTCGGTTCTTTTCTATCAGAAATATCATGAACAATATTATTCTTTTTCTTATATAATAAATCAACACGAGATTTTTCTCCTCACTAACAGGAATATGATTATAGCAAAATTTCTAGGAGGAATATAATCAGCAATATAATTTCTAGCAGCATGATATGATATATGATATTATGACGGTTTATTCCATCACATAATAATTCTTCATATATTAAAGCATTATGATGGGTTATTCCATCACTGGAATTTAAATGACTATTATTTAGAGCAGTATGAAAAGTATTTAAAGAACTCTGGCGATTATTCTCACCACTTGAATTTAAAGAATGTAAAGACAAGTTAGGATGAATTTTAGGCACATCACCTATGTTAGAAATAGAATGTCTATTAGACATTGGAAGATTATCATTAAATGGAGAAATAAATGATCTTACAGAGGAAGATCTGTATATTCCCTGAGTATTACTCATCTGAATATAAACATCTCCATCAGGAGTCTGTATTACATTTGAAATATTATGTTCATTTCTGGGTGCAATATGAGCAACCTTTGTCATTTTCCAATGCTAGGGAATTGGAATTTCATCCAATTTAATTGTTCTTCTAGTAGTAACATTGGATTTATCAAAATTTGATTCTATAATAATTGTTTTGTTCAATTTCTTTTCATTTCCTTCCACTTTATAACATGGATTTAAAGTGTATAACGGTTTATAATAAATTCTATAACATATACACATAATTTATGTGCCTGATTCATAATCATAGCCTTCAGTTCTAATATTTAAAGTCAAGGCTTTACAAATATTTTTACTACTATAACTATTACTTTGAATATATTCTTGTTCTTCATGAAGAACATCCATCAGAGATGGCCTATTATAATAATTTATTCTTTGAGTTGGCCTATCAGCAAATTTATATATTTCTCCTATTTTATTAATTTCATCTTTTATTCTATTTTTATATTCTGGAAAAATATTGACTAATACAATATGATAGTTGTAATTGGACAGAGGAAATAACCTCATAAAAATCTGTTTATATAAAACGTACATTTCTAAATTAACATTAAAATATTAAAAAGAATATTCAAAAATAATTTGAAAATAAAATGTACACGTTATACTTGAATATAAATCAAATAATATATTTCAATACATAAATCATTCATTTTCAAGACTTGAATACTTGAAGACAACTTAAAAAGTAAGTCTTATTTAATTTACTGTCTTTTATATTTTATTTTCAGTTAAATTTAACCTAATGACAGGCTAAATACATAGTGTTAAACCATGAAATTTAGTTATTTGATTTTCCTGTAATGATGATGATTCTATATGTCTGAGTCATCTTATTGTTTAAGGATTAGTTAATGAATGCATATGTTGTTGAATGCAAACATGCATATGTTTATTGTTTAATTTATCAAACCAACGATTCAAAGATTAATTAAGGAAGCATAAGGGAATCTTTACACTGATTGCAAACTGTCAACCTGATAAATTGTTTAAAGAAGATAAAAGTGGGTAAAAACGCCCTAACAACGCCAATCCCATACTAACAACGGGCTCGACCCTCATCATTCTTTAAACAATAAACAGATGCCTGTTTGCATTCAACAACCAATACATTCATTAACTAATCCTTAAACAATAAGATGACTCAGACATATAGAGTCATCATCATTACAGGAAAATCAGATAACTAAATTTCATGGTTTAACACTATGTATTTAAGCCTGTCATTAGGCTAAATTTAACTGAAAATAAAATATAAAAGATAGTAAATTAAATAAGACTTACCCTTTAAGTTGTCTTCAAGTCTTCAAGTCTTGAAAAGGAATGATTTATGTATTGAAAGAAAAATTTACAAAGGAGGGATGGATGGATGATTTACAAGAGAGGGAAGAGGGAAGAGGAAGACTCCGGATTCCGAGTTCTGCCTCTGAAAGCTAATCTACCACATATTTATAAGCAGACCCTGCCTTTAACTATTACGGATTTGAAATTTTTAATTTTAAATCCGCTACAGTAATTTCGGATTTCAAACTATCAGTTATGAAGTCCGCTACAGTATTGTTGTTGGTGAAGTCCGCAGCCGCCTATGTTAATTATTTCTAGGACTTTTACCGGTGGAACCGGTTACTAAGCTTTTTATTGCCAGCAGCATCTCATCTATGTCGATGTCGACTTCTTTATCTTCTTCTTGGGATTCTCCTGCAAGACAGTGGCCTTGGCTTGACATTGAAACCTCCGATTTTGAATCTTCCAGGTTTTGGGCTAAATCTTTCTTTAAAAGATCCATATAAGAAGCTATTATCTCTTCTCGGGAAACAATACCCTTTTGCCTTTGAAGCATCCTATAAATTTGCTGGAAAGGACTAGATTCATCCCTTGGAGATATTTCTTTTTTCTGCTGATATTCATGCAGCTTTGTCTTGATTTGATCAATTAATTCCTGGCCTTGCATTGCTCCGGTAGCATCAGCTTTGATCAATTTATCCCAGAACTTGGTATAACCAACTCTTTTTAAACATGGGATCTTTTCTGGAGTATAACCCACTTCTGGAACCCATTTCCAGATCCAAGGAATAGAGAATTCAATAAAGAAATATATTGGAGCGATATTATCGTTCCATGGATGATTATTATTCAAATTCATAATTTTAGGTGAAATTTTCACCCATTCAGCATATAAAGCTTTAAAGGGCTCAGGTAGTACCTGGACTGATGGACCAAAATTAAGCCACCATTTAACAAATCAATTTGGTATTTGCCTGTTATAAACATCAGCATAGATCTTTATAAACCAAGAATGCTTTCTTCTTGGGTTTTCGTAAAGAAATACTTTAGTAAGGGACTCAATATAATCCCAAATTTTGAATTTAATCAAAACTTTCTGTTCAGGATGGAGATATTCTCTATCCTTCAGGTTGATAAACCCCATTCTTCCACGGATATAATCTGCTTAATTATGATTTTGTTGAAGTTATAAACATTCTGGGAGCTACCAGCACCTGTAAAATGTGTTATTTCACAGTTTCCTGAAAACTTCAAAATATTTTCGAAGTAAGATCTAGGCTTATAAGCCAATTCAGCATATGATGAGCTGTCCAAATATCTCTGCATTAGCATCCATGGATCATTGACCCATTGTAAATCTTTACCTTCTAAAAGGATTATTACCTCTTTGTAATTGTTTTGGTGATATGAAGCCATATGTTCTTCATTTTCTTCTTCTCCTACGATTTTTGAAAAGGAGGATGATGATGAAGCAGTATTACCCTGTTTTTGTGATATGAACTCCATGAATTTTTCATATAAAGGATCCTCAGGAGACATACTCCTTCTAGCAGAAATATTTTCTGCTACCAGCCTTCTTCCGTCATGCTGGGCGAGGATATTTCCTCCTCCTCCACGACCATGGTAAGGGCCAAAGGCCCTTCCTCTAGGGAGCATCAACCTGCAATTATCATAATTATGATTAGCCATTATTCAAAAATTCTCTAGTCAAGAAATCTGGAAGACTATTTTCTTCACCCTTTTTATATTGAATATCAAAATCAAATGGGGCTAAATGAGCCTGCCATCTCGCAAACATTTGATTCGAGACATCATGCTTAAAATCCTTATTGAACATGAATTTTGCAGATTTGCAATCAGTTCTTATGATAAACTTTTGATTATAAAGATCATCTTGAAATTTTAACACACATTTAACAATAGCTAAGATTTCTTTAGCTATGGTAGCATAATTTTTCTGGCTATCATTCCATTTGCCAGAATAATATCTAACAAGAAATTCTTGTTTACCATCTTTAGATTTTTGTTTTAGAATTCCACCATAACCTATATCTGAAGCATCAGTCTCTATTATTTTCTCCAGATTAGGATTTGCAATCATTAAACAAGGTAGTGATTTTACTTTAGACTTTATCCGTCTAACTGCCTCAGTATGACTTTCAGACCATGGCTTAGGATTTTTCTTTAATCTATCATAAAGAATTGCAGTATCTTTATTAAGATTTTTATAATAGGAAAAAATATAATTTAAGCTTCCTAAAAATCTTTGCAATTGAGTTTTATCTAAAATTTCATCTGAAAATTTTGAAGCAAAATCAATACTTCTGTTAATAGGAATAATATTCCTTTTTCAATATTATGACCCAAAAATCTAATTTTTGTTTGAAACAAACTCATTTTTGACTTAGATATAACTAAACCATTTTGAATAATCACTTAAAAATATTTAAATGTTTAAAATGAGTTTCAATATCTTTAGAAAATACTAAAATATCGTCAATATAAACAATAATAAATTCACTATAAGGAATAAAAATATCATTCATTATTTGTTGAAATTCTGAAGGAGCATTCTTAAGACCAAAAGACATTACCTTCCATTCATAATGTCCTATTGGAACAGTAAAGGCTATTTTATATTGATCTTTACTATTAATTTGAATTTGCCAATATCCTGATTTTAAATCAAACTTTGAAAATATTATCGAGTCGTATAATCTATCTAATAAATCCTTTTTATTAGGAATAGGATGCCTAATCCATTGTAAGACTTTATTGAGAGGTTTATAATTTATTACCATTCTAGGTATTCCTCTTTCAATTTCACTATGTTTATTAACATAAAATACAGTACATGACCATGGAGAATTGGAAGGCTGTATTAATTCTTTTTGTAAAAGAGATTGAATTTCTTTTTTACGTAATTCCATATATTCTAAATTCATTTGACAAGGCCTAGCCTTTGTCGGAATTTTCTTTTCATCGAAATCATCTTCATATGGAAGACTAACAATATGCTTTTTTCTATCCCAAAAAGCATTTGGATGATCATTACAAATTTCTAATGAAAAATTATTAATTATTAGTTTTATTTTATCCTGTAATCTAGGATTTTGAAGTTTTTCTTCAATTGTCAAAATATTTATTTCATGTTTTAAAAACATCATTTGATTCTTTTTCCTAAGAATATTTTCTTTTATAGTATTTAATACTTTTGAAAACGGCTCCATTATAAATTGAAAATTTATTTGATTATTCTCATAGGTACCTTTTAATCCTTTAGAATCAATATGATAAATAGGATGTAATTTTTTCAAAATTGGTGTTCCAAGTATAACTTGATTTTGTAATGTTTTTAACCAGTAAAAAACTTTCGGGAATGCAAACTTTATTTTTGCAAATATATGCTTTGGGGAGTTTAAACTGAATATCTAATTTTTCTCCTCCAGCATGTCTTAAACTATGAGTAGTTTTTTGAAAATATTTGGTAGGTATTATACCTTCTTGTATGACACTAATATCTGCACTACTATCAATTAATGCAGTTAATTCAATTTGAAAATTATTAGCTATTAAGAGAGTAATTTTTGTATACCACTTTTGAGTAGTAATAATATCCAAAGAAGTTAAAAATTGTTCTTCACCATCTGGTGGTTTTTCTTGAAAAGTAATTATTTCTTTTCCTTTTTCTAAATTAGAAATTCTTTCTTCAAAACCAATATTTATTATTTTTAAAAATTGAATTTCCTTCTGAAGGATTTTGACTTCATTATTCAAATCATTTATCGTAGTATTAGAAGTTAGCATATTAGTTATTTCTTTCATTAATTTCTGAACTTCTAACATAGAATATGGTTCATTATAAATTTTATTTTCAAAATGATTTTCATTATTCCTACTAGTAGAAGGAAGATCTTGAATATCATCAATTATTTTTGACCTTAATTCAGAATTTTTTATTTGTTTCAAATATTCTAACGGACTATTATTTGTCAAAACATTTATATCTTTAAATTGAGACAATATTTTATAAAATTCCTCATTTTATGAATTATCATTTAATTGTTTTAAACAAGATCCTTTAGTACTACAAGCACAATCAGAATCTGACTCATTTGATAAATCATTTTCTGAAAAATTTATTTCATTCTCTTCATCTGAAGATTAAGAATATTCTGAACTAGAACTTGTTTCTAATAATATTTTAGAAATCTTATCTTTTAATTCTTCATCTAATTCTAAAGAACTTATTTTCTTTTTTAATTTGCATTTATTTGCAAAGTGGCCTATTTTTCCACATTTATAACATTTAACATTTTGCTTATCTTTTTTTCTAGCTATTCTAGCACTTTTTCTTTCTAATTTCTTTTCTAAGTTCTTTTCTTTATTCTTTTTAGAATTCCTTCTTTTTCTGAAAATTTTTTCAGGTTTTTCCATTCTATGAGATTTTTTATTTGGAAATGGAATTTCCATTCCAAATTGACTACAGAAATGTCCTAATTGACTTCTTTCTGTTAATCTTTGACTCTTAATTTGTTGACTTAATTTTATTTCATTACATAATGATAAACCTTCTTGGACGCAAGTTGCGATCAGTCTACCATAAGTGTATTCATTATATGGGATAGTAATTCTATCCTTCCTAAGAGCTTTTCTGACTCTTTCAGCAAATAAGCTGGGAAGACCATCTATAAATTTAGACTTCCAATGACTACTATTACTTTCAGGCAATTCCATGACTCTATTAAGGAATGCATCTTTATACCATCTAAATTCAGAGAGTGTTTTACACCTAAGATTTTGTAATAAAGTACGGATATTTTCACTATTATCTGAAATTCTACCCGTAAAATGTTCAAGAATTGTAACTATTAGTGTATAAACAAAGTTTTCAACCAATTGGTCACCTTCCTGTTTAACAGTTCTATAAATTTCTTCTTTGGCTAACGGAGATAAATAATTATCCCACCAGCCTTTTAATTGACCAGTAAATCCTGCAACTATCATTTTTGCAATATTACTGTCAGAGTTACCATTACTCTTACAAATAGTACTATACATTAACATTCTATGAACAATATTATAAATTTGTTTTTTTGTATAACCATCTATATTCCATTCATAAATATTTTTACTACTGTAACTATTATTATTAATATATTCTTGTTCCTCATGGAGGACATCCATCGGAGATGGTCTATTATAATAGTTTATTCTTTGAGTTGGCCTATCAGCATATCTATACATTTCTCCTATTTTATTTATTTCATCTTTTATTACTTGCTTATATTCTGGATTATTTTCAATTTCATTTGAAAATTCTTTTTCAATTGTGGTTATATTTAACCCTTTAAAATTTTCATTTATTAATTTTTCTAATTCTGGACTAATAGTTTTAAACTTAAAATTTTTTTTTCCAGGTGGAGGCTGAAGACTAGGAGCAGCTAATACACCTGTATTTTCTTTTATATTACTAGTGCTAGGTATATTACTAGTACTAGCCCCTGTATTATTTTCTATTAATTTATCTAATCTATCATGTAAAGAGAGAATTTGTTCTCCTAAGACAATTAAATATACATTCGTATAATTTTGTTGTTCAATAATTTTATTGATATTTTTGACTGTTATTGTCAAAGTATCTTCTTCAAATAATTTTGAAAAAGCAGTAAAATTCATAGAAATTTTATCTTTTATTATACTAAAAGACCCTGAGGAGGAAATTGACTCCTCAAAATTACCATTAGGTAACCTATATTCTCTTTCTATTACCGAGATACATGGTTCAAACATAATTATAAATAAACCATGGAACAAAAGGAAATAAAATATTTTTTTCTCCTAAGAATTTATAAAATTCATCTTGAAGATTATTTCTTTCTTCTAAGGAAAACGATTGAAAAAACATTTCCTAAATACTTCCCATCTGGGCAATAAGAATTCATTTCTTATTTTTTCTCTAGCTTTAGATCCTTTACTAAAATACATTTTTGGTTTATTATTCATATTGAAAAATTCATTTCTGATTCGGTTATTTCCGGCTCTTTTCTATCAGAAATATCCTGAACTATATTATTCTTTTTCTTATATAATAAATCAACATGAGGATTTTTCTCCTCACTAACAGGAATATGATCATCAGAAAAATTTCTAGGAGGAATATAATCATCAATATAATTTCTAACATATGAAGTAGAAAGATTATGACAGTTTAATCCATCACGCAACAATTCTTCAGAAATTAAAGTATTATGATGGGTTAATCCATCACTTGAATTTAATGACTATTATTTAAAGCAGTATGAAAGGAATTTAAAGTACTATAGCGATTATTTTCACCACTTGAATTTAAAGAATGTAAAGACAAGTTAGGATGATGTTTATTCACATCACCTGTGTTAGAAGCAGAATGTCTATGAGACATAGGGATATTATCCTCAAAAGGGAAAATAAATGATCTTACAGAAGAAGATCTGGCTATTCCATGAGTATTACTCATTTGTACATAAACATCTCCATCTGGAGTCTGAATTATATTAGAAATCTGATGTTCACTTTTGGGTTCAATATGAGCAACCCTTGTCATTTTCCAATGCTGGGGAATTGGAATTTCATCCCATTTAATTGTTCTTCTTGTCGTTATATTGGATTTATTAAAATTTGATTCAATTATAATGGTTTCATTTAACTCTTTATTTTTTTCTTTCACTTTATAACATGGATTTAAGGTGTATAACGGCTTATAGTAAATTCTATAACATATACACATAATTTCTGTGCCAGGTTCATAATTATAACCTTCAATTTTGATATTCAAAGTTAAAGCCTTACAAATATTTTTGTCTGTCAAAGATAATTGAAAATTTGGATGAACATTAAAACATACTGGACCATGTGCCAGACTGGATTGTATAACTCCAATTATAGATTTCCTCCATTCTTTATTTCTACCATCTCGTAAAGTTGCTATGAAACTTTCTAGTAAATTATCCAGGGTCAAAGGTTTAAAAGCAATTTGCACTAAACCAATATGTAGAAATTTATGAGAAAAACAGTATGAATCTAAATCTTCTTCATTAAGAAGAGTTATTGCTGTATCAACATCTTGAATAGCTAAAGATTGTTCAGTTGTTTTACAAATCTGTTTCAATCCAATTTTATTAAAAACTCCTTGATGATAAATCAATTTTGGTTCCACATAAGGAATTGTCCATCTGGACAGAAGATCTAGATCTGAGGGTAAATCAACCTCAGACTTCATTTTATTTTTTATATTTTCTTTTTTCTGAAATATTTTCAGTTTCTCCATTTAAAAAGAGTGTTAAACCAAGAAACCAGTTATCTTCATTAACCATAATGGCTCTGATACCATAAGGGGAATCAAACCAACGATTCAAAGATTAATTAAGGAAGCATAAGGGAATCTTTACACTGATTGCAAACTGTCAACCTGATAAATTGTTTAAAGAAGATAAAAGTGGGTAAAAACGCCCTAACAACGTCAATCCCAGGCTAACAACGGGCTCGACCCTCATCATTCTTTAAACAATAAACAGATGCCTGTTTGCATTCAACAACCTATGCATTCATTAACTAATACTTAAACAATAAGATGACTCAGACATATAGAATCATCATCATTACAGAAAAATCAGATAACTAAATTTCATGGTTTAACACTATGTATTTAGCCTGTCATTAGGCTAAATTTAACTAAAAATAAAATATAAAAGACAGTAAATTAAATAAGACTTACTTTTTAAGTTGTCTTCAAGTATTCAAGTCTTGAAAATGAATGATTTATGTATTGAAAGAAAAAGTGCTAGAATAGCCAGAAAAAAAAGATAAGCAAAATGTTAAATGTTATAAATGTGGAATCTTTACACTGATTGCAAACTGTCAACTTGATAAATTGTTAAAAGAAGATAAAAGTGGGTAAAAACGCCAATCCCAAGCTAACAACGGGCTCGACCCTCATCATTCTTTAAACAATAAACAGATGCCTGTTTGCATTCAACAACCTATGCATTCATTAACTAATCCTTAAACAATAAGATGATTCAGACATATAGAATCATCATCAGTATAAGAAAATCAAATAACTAAATTTCATGGTTTAACACTATGTATTTAGCCTATCATTAGGCTAAATTTAACTGAAAATAAAATATAAAAGACAATAAATTAAATAAGACTTACTTTTTAAGTTGTCTTAAGTATTCAAGTCTGGAAAAGGAATGATTTATGTATTGAAAGAAAAATTTACAAAGAAGGGATGGACGAAAACGAAAAATTAGGCGGGCCAAATTTGGGGGAAAATAGAGCTTCTTCCCCCTTTCAATGTTTCACTTCTCGCCACTATCTTCCGCTAGAATACCATAGATCCACCAGAAAGCAGAAACCCTAGCCACCAACTCACCACCTTTGTTTTTCTTCTGTTAACCAAACGACAACAGGACCGCATACGCTCGGTCACCGGCTTCAACCAACGGTAAGCAAGGGCAACAATTGCAGCTGCACTTTGCGTTCGTTTCCTCGCAACCACTTCACCGCGGCTTCACTATAAATTACGGCAATAACCATCTCTCCAAAACCAGCACACAGCATTGCACATGCGTTTTCCTTTGCAATGGAATTGAAATTTGCAGCGGCGAGGGAGGTGGATTGGGGAAGAGAGGTGATAAATTGACTGAAGTGCTTTCTTGAGAGCCTAGGGCTTTTATTTATCATAGTTTCTTGGTAATGTTTCTTTTATCGTTTAAATATGAAGTTTGAATTCAAACAGTTTCTTTATTTGTTAAATTCGAAGAAATGGATTGGAAGATTGCAACTTTCATTTAAGGCTTAGACTTTTGATAATCAGAGAGAAAGGATTTTTATTTATAGCTGATTTTCCTTAGTGACATGATTTCACAATATTATATGGTTTTTCGTTGAAATTCTGTGTACCATTAAGAAATGCAGGAAAATTGCACCTTGTTTTAAGTGGTCAGTGCTTTTGTGATGGTAAAAGAAGTCAGTATTGCTGCATTAGTTTGAATGTAGAGTTTAGCTTGCTAAAGTTCAACACCATTAATCTCCATTTCTGTGAAAATGGTTTGGTTCTCTTTTTTTTTAGTTCAACTGTCCAATGTGAAGAACTAAGAATATGGTATTAACCTCCGGGGGTGAGGGGGTGAAATCATATTCGAAATTAACCTCAGTTTACTGTGAATTGGATGTATTTTGCGGAATATTGATATTAAAGGCATACATTTCACTTGCTGTAGTTCAGGTGGCCCATTTGTAACTGTTTTTGATGAAATAGCTGTACAAGTCCTGAATACTTTCACTTTTAAGCGGAGCTACACTTGAATCAATAATTGGTTGGTTCATATAGAGTTTAGTCCATTGGCATCACAAAAGTGGGGAGGTGGATTCAATCAAAGCGGTAGTGGCTGTGGTTTCATTATAAGTTTCCTACTTGATGTGACTTTGGCGTGTTGATTGTTACAGTTGGTTTAAGTAAGTTCCCTAGTTCATTTCCCAGTTCCACTGTACTTCGATTTTATGTATTTTGGTTGCTTTCTTTCAGTTGACCAAGCTCGTTTAATTCTGAGTCAGAGAAGTGATCCAGTGCTTTTAAATTAGGATGTGATGTCTAAGAAAATGACTGTGGAGTAAGGATTGAATGATTATACCTTCGGAGCTTATTGCTACTACACCTATCAGATTAGTGCCACAGATTGAAAGAGCTTTGTATATTTTGTAAGATCACAATTTGGTGTATCCTTATGTTTAACCTGATTTCAAAAAATTATTTTCCTGAGTAGTAAAGGGTTTTTTTTCCCTTTCTTGTAAAGAAGAAAAGTTGACTGCTGATGAAGCTGGATTACTTATTAGTTTGATTGGGGGTTATAGATTGATTTGATGAAGCTGGAATACCTAGTAGCTTGATTGGAGGTTATGAATTGATTTGGAATAAGTAGAGGAATTTTAATTTGACTGACTCCTAATTCCGATGCCATATTCATCAATGGAATAACAAACAGCTCCTTCAATTTCGATCCCTATCTTGATCCTTCCATATTGTGTATTCAAACTCATATCTTCACTTCCTTGTATTGTTGTATCTTGGAAAACTGGGCCCTAGTCCAATTAAAAAGAAAGGATTTCTGCTCTGTGAAATTTGTTTTCTTCCACGATCATTCTCATTATGGCCCCGTTGCAGGTTCTGCACCATGAAAAAGGTAGTAAAAGAATCATTTGCTTTTATCTTTTTGGCTTCACAACTGTTTGAATTAGTCTCTTATTGAATTTTCTGGAAACTTGTTTATGTTTCTGTCTATTTTATGTGAAAAGTAAGCACCAGATTATTACTTGAAGATAACAGAAATATGGGTTTTATTCGATTGGTGTTGGTTGCTGGAATTATTTGGATGTTACTGATTCTAACTGCTCTGCTCTTTCACATTTGGTCTTGTCAATCTTCTGTAGCATTCTTCTCAGGTATTATATGCTTTATCTCATTTTGATTTATTTATTGGTTTGTATTTGCTGGGATATATATTTTATATTTCTGTTGAGATGGATGTGTGGGCATACTAGGTTAGATAAAAGAAGTAATGTAAGCATTAGAAACAAAGTAGGAGTAGCCCCAATAGATGAAAAAATGAGAGAAACACGCCTATGGTTTGAACATGTACGCAGGAGACCTTTAGACGCTTCAGTAAGACGGGTAGAAAACAAAGAAGCAATTAATATAAAAAGGGGTAGAGGAAGACATAAAAAGAATTAGACCAAAAGTTGAACATTGTCAAAATATGGTGACCAAATAAATAAATTCACGTTATTTATTTTAAACTAAAATGCATACTATGTACTAATAAATTTTAATCAGAGGAGCCAAAAATATTAAAACTAATGTATTTTTTTACTAAAATATATATATATAGGTAATAGATTTTTAACAAAGTTTTGTTGGGGCGGGTCTATTTTGGTCTTCATGATGTTCCGCCTTTGGTTTGACCTTAATAGCTTAGTCAAGATAAATGTTACACTTATTTGAAAACCCTTGCTTAAATCCAATCTAACCTCTTAGATAGATTCAAGACTTGACTCCCCAAACTCCCTTTTATAAGATACAAGACTTGCTTTGAAGATATCTAAAAGAAAATTGAATTAAAAATTACCCACCTTCGCTGACCTGCTGTGATTTTCACTAAATCGGAACTCGAGCTCCATGCCCAGCCACTCTATTTTTCTTTGATCGAGAAATTCTCCAGATCAAGGCCCTCCTTGCAAACTCTCCATGATGGCTCCAGACTGTACAATTCCAGCAAGGCTACAAGATGGGCTTGATTGACAAATACTAAGTTCTCATCTGCTTCAACTTAGAAGAGGATTTTCAAAGATGTTGGTTGAAGGGAGTATGGGACTTTGGCTCTTACTCCTTACGCATAATGAAGTGGACCCTACTTCGACCCTTCAATTGATTCACCGATTGTTCCAATATGGGTGGACCTTCATGGATTGTCGTTCCAATTGCTAACGAGTTGGTAATTTTCCAGTTGGGAAATTAATTGGGAAAAGCCCTCAAAACGGACCTAGATACCCCAATGATCAATCGTTTGCACGTTGCATGTGTTTGTGTTGAGATGGATATTCGAAAGCCTTTCCTCGATCGAATCTGGGTAAGGGTAGAATGAGGCTACTGATAGAGAATTGAGTATGGTGAAATCCCCCTCTACTGTTCCAAGTGCCTCAAAATTTAGCACCTTCACGACACTTGCAGGTTGAACAAAAAAAAAAAAGTAAACAAATCGCTCCGCTTGGAAGCCGCAGCAACCCACCAAGCATAACCCCAGCCCCAACACCCCCAACCGAAGGAACCTGATCATAGACCCTAGCCAAAAGAAATCGACCAAAGGCCCCCTACCATCGGTGAAGCCTCAAACCCCTAGCCCAAGCAACTAAAGCTTTCCTATAACCAGCAAATAAGACAAAATAAATTTCTATACTATCCGACTAGCTCTCTGGATCAGGTCTCACCAATTTGGAAAAAACCAAGGTGGTTGTGGACATCCCACCATCTCCAGAAGTTGAAGAGGAGTGTTCCAAAGAGGAAGGACTTGTTTAACGGGACTGCCCAAGTTCGTTGGCAATTGTGCCTTACCGGGTCTTTGAAACTAGTTCTATGCAGCCAATGCAAGAGGGGTTTTCACCCCAGTTACCAAGTCAGTGGAGGAGCCAGATGATGGGAGTTGTGATCTGGACGCACTGCAAGAGGTCCTGGATCGAGAGCTGCGCGTTATTCCCTTGATACTTGCAGTAGATGCAGGTGCTGCCCGGAGACGGTTCAGTAGCCCAAAAAGGGTTTCGTCGAACAAGGAGGTGGCTATGGAACTAGTGTTACCCTGGCAAAGTTTGATGGAATTTCCTCCAGTTGTGGAGCAGCATTCCCAGCTGACTGGAACCTTGGTGTTGTAGGCCGAGCCACTCGATCCAGGTAAAACAGAAAAGAGGCGTAGAGGTTACCCAACAAAAAAATAAAATCAGGCTGTCGCTAACCATGGTGACGTGATCCAAATCCAGGTTTTTTTCTTTTTAGTTTTCATGTCATGGCTTGTATAGAATGTGCGAGTAATCACAAAAAAAAAAAAAGAAAAAAGAAAAAAATAGTTATATGATAAAAAAAATTATTAAGTGCTTATCATGTGCTTGCTACTTATTCTTGAACCTTTTGTGGATAGTAGTAGGATTGAGGAATTTCGAAGGGTGCTGGGAAATAATACAGCATATGCTTCAATATCTGGGAAATTTTAGGGTTTTGCTAGAGTAGATTACTCTTTAAATTTGTTGTCTGGTTCTGAACAATTTGGGTCACTTGAAATGTCCCACCCGCAAGTGGCTGTTCCTTGCGTGGTGACTTTTGTTTATGCTAAACACTCTTGTCGAGAATGACACGATTTGTGGAGTGATTTTAAGAGCCTGTCAGTTAGTCGGCTGCATCTCGTGGTGGGTGATTTAATGTTATTGTGGCATCCGATGGGCATGTTAGGGGAGCAGCCCCTGTGGTAGGCAACATGGTTAATTTTGTGGAGTTTATGGAAAACCCGGGTTGGTGGAGCTACCCATGGCGAGGGATTCTTTTTACTTAGTCGGGAGTTCGATTGACCGAGGCCCGAAAACACAGGGTAAGGAAAAAGTTGGATCGGAGGCTTGTCAACCAGGCATGGCTGCAGTAGTTCCCGGGTTGGTAGATTACTTTACTAAATAGGGCTACATTTGATCATACGCATATGCTGCTTCGATCCATCCCAACAGGGCAATGAGCGAAAAAGTCCTTTCGATTCCAAAACATGTAGGAGGGAGGGATTCTTGGATGTCTTCAGGGCAAGTTGGGCCGCTCCACTCCAAGCTTATGGTATGAACGTATTCTTTTTGAAGCTAAGGTGATTAAAGAAGGCTCTCCAAGAGTGGAACCATGTAGTTTTCAGGAATGTTCAATCTAATGTGGCATTGGCAGAGGCTAAGGTGGACCGGTTGTAGGCACAATATGATTCCACGGGAACATAGTTTGATTTGGCAGAGCTTAGACGCGGGGTGGCTTTGCTCTACCGGCGGTTGGGGGAAGAGGAAGTGTTCTGGTGGCAAAAGTCTAAGGTGAAATGGTTGGCAGAGGATGACAAGAATATGAGCTTTTTCCACACTTCAGTGCTGGAGAGGAGGGCAAAGGCAGGCGTTTTTCAAGTCAAAGCAGTGGACGGTAGGGTACTGACGGAGTCCTCGGATATAGGGTTAAAGTGGTTTGGTACTTCCAGGAACTTTTTTTAGAGGACGTGTGCCAAGGGGAAGATGAAGCTAGGGCCGATTTTCTCTCTACAATACTGGCCCTATTGTCAAAAGGAGATCTATTGTGGTATATCTCTATGGATGAGGTAAAGATTGTTGTTTGGGGTTTGGATCCGGAGAGTTCTCCTTGAAGCGATGGGTTTTCTACGGGTTTTTACAGACACTGTTGGGAGGTGATATCTGAAAACCTGCTGCCAGCCTGTCAGGAGTTCATGATTGAGGTGATGATCCCTAGGACAGTATTGGGTACATGGATAGCGCTTCTTCCAAAGAAGTTGGCCCAGCAAACGTTTGCAGACATTCTCCCCATCAGTCTATTCAACTTCTTCACAAAAATTCTATGTGAGAGGGTTAAGCCAATGATATCAGGGTTGATATCTCCTGAGCAAGCAACTTGCTTGGAAGGGCGTGAGCTTAGGGACAATGTGTTGCTAGTGTAGGAATTGGTTCAGTTTCTCTATCGGAAGGTTAGGGGTGGTAATGTTATGTTCAAATTGGATATAGTGAAGGTCTTTGATTTGGTCTCTTGGGTTTTTTCTGGGTCGCCTTTTGGCAGCTTTTGGGTTTTTGGGTCTTTTTGTGTCACTGACTATAGGGAATCTTTGGAGCTCGTGGTTCTCTGTGCTTATAAATTGGGGTCCAATGGGTTTCTTTTAGGCATGCAGGAGTATCAAGCAAGGGGATCCGCTCTCCCCTTTCCTGTTTATCCTAGATAGTGAAGCTTTTAAGGGGGGATTGAATCGCCTGGTCCAGGAGGGGGCCATTGGCTGATATGCTGTGCCGAGATGTGTACTTGGAGTGACACATCTCTTTTATGTGGATGACTTGATAATTTTTATGCTAACAGATAGGGGCTTCATTGAGGTGTTCATGGATTTTTTGTATGCTTATGAGTTGGCTTCTAGGTAAAAAGTAAGCGAGCCCAAGAGTTATTTCTTTTTGGGCATGCACTGTGTAGGACAGATACTATGGGTTCTGGTCTGGGACAGAATGAGGAGGAGGGTCTTCCCCATCACGTATCTTAGGTGCCGGTTTACCAAGTGCGCTATATGCGTACTTTGTTTCAGCCTTTATAGGAAAATATTAGGGGCAAGCTGGGGGAACAACATAAGAAGCTACTTTCTCATAGTGGCCACCTTGTGTTGATTAAGCATGTACTCTTAGCAATTCTGACACATGTCCTAGCAGTGCACCAGCCCCCCAAAGGAGTAATAAAGGAGATGGAGACAATTTTTGCAAAATTATTTTGGGGGAAGCATTGGCGCATTGGCGAGCTTGGCACAACTTATCTATTCTAGTGGAGGAAAATGAGCTGGGGGTGAGGAGTCTGAAATCAATCGCTGAAGCCATCTCTTGTAAGTTGTGGTGAAAAGTTCATGTGTCGTCAGTTATGTGGGCCAAGTTTATGAGATCGATGCCCACTGGGGCTCTCTGGTCACGCGCCTGGTCACAATACCAGGAGGCCCAATGGATTATGGCACAAAATACCAATGTGGATATTGGTTATGGAACATTGTATTTTTGGTACTCAAATTGGATGACCCATGGGAATTTGGCTTCGCTGTTTGGCTAGTGTTATATCCTTAACCCTGCGCTCACGATTTCCCAGTTCATGGATAATAAGCAGGCAAAATTTGGACTTTCAATGATGTGCTCCCGTCGGGGTTGGTAGAAATTTTGCAAGGGATGGATGTGGTTTTAGATGGAAGGTTGAATCGATTAGTATGGAAGTCGGAACCGTCAGGCTTATTCACAGTCAAATTTGCATACGATTTGGTCCGCATGAGGAGTCGATTTGTGCCCAGATTAGACACATGGAAGCCAGTGATTCCTGTGAAGATTTTGGTTTTCTTGTGGAGGTTGGGGAATGGTTTCCTGGCTGTCGATGACACTCTGAGAAAGATGGGATTTCTTTTAGCCTCCAAGTGCCTTTTTTGTGAAGAAGATGAGGGGTTTACAACATACTTTTTTCACTTGTGCATGGGCAGGAGAGATATGGGTGCGGTGTCTGGCTTTGTTCAAAATTAGGCTAGGTCGGCTCTCTTTATGGGAATCAGTGGTGGCATTTTTTGAAGCACTTGAGGACCTTCCTGGGGCTCTTCGGGCGCTGGTCCCAGCAGTTTTTCTTCCTTTCTCACATCTTTCTTGGCAATCTTCCATTTTGATATTTTTAGTGAGGTAGAAAATGAAATATGAAAAATGCAAATTATGACAAAGATAAATAACAAATCAAAGTTGCTAAAAGATTTTAACTTTAATGTTTTAAAACCTCAAATTAGAGTCTAGGCTCTGATACCATTTGAAATTCCAATTAGCAACCTAAGATGGGAAGTGGGTGAATTAGGCTCTAGACTAATTAGAATTCTTTTTAAGATGTTTGTAAGTTCTTCAATGGACCATTTTAAATCAAGTGTAGTTTGTAAAGTTATTTGTCTAATCAATTAGTAAAGCAAATTAAGGAAGACAAAATACAATGAATTATAGTGGTTGGTATTCCCCTTGAATCCTAGTCCACTCTCTAAGTTCTACCACTTTAGATTTCCTAATCCACTAGAAGAAACACTCACTACACTTGCTTAAGACTAATCCTCTTAGTCTTAAGACTTGTTACAAGAATTTCCTATCTTAACTCTAAGCTATAATTCTTCCTAAACTCCTAAGACTAAGGATGGATCTTTTGTCCTATCTTTTTTCAAGGATCTTTTAGTCTTACTTAAGACTCCACCTAGCTTAGGAATTGAATCTTTAGCCTGATTTTTTTCAAGGATGTAGGACTTACTCAAGACTCTCCCATACTTCAAGCTCCCCGTTTCACCTTGCCTATCTCTTCAACAAGAGATTAGTGCTTTTTACAATGTGCCTTAATCACTCACTTGGTTAGGACTTATACAAAGTTTAGAATGAAGTTTTGCTCAAAACAATTGTGAGCTAAAAAGATTAAGAATGATCAAAGTACAATTTGGACTTTAACAAGTCTCTTTACAAGAATGCAATGCTTGGGTTTTTGACTTGAAATGATGTAGATAATAGCTTAGCTCACTTTGGCATTCTTGGTCTTCAAATGAAATGCTTGAAATCTTTATAGAACGGTCAAAACTTCTTTTCAACGGTTATTTTAATTTTGAGCTTGCTGGTGTCTGTCCAAGAAGGCATGCAAGTCGTGTGGTTTCTCGCATTTGACTCAATTCTTTGAACTTTTCTTTTCCAACGGCTCCTGACTTCATTTAATGCATTTGTCATTTCCTTTTTCCAAGAACCTGTCCGACTTGGACTGATACTCGTGCATGAGACATCAACTTTTGACATTCAAATTTTTTCAATGGTCAACTAGCTTGTGCAACACTTTTTTCACTTTCTTTAAAGTTGTTTGTCCGTAGTTTGTGCAAGAATCCGTGCGAGTCGGACGTGACCTTGTAGGAGAGACATAGTATGTGTGCTTCTTCACGTGCTTTTTGGTTGAATGTCCTTTCTGACTTGTATTAAGTGCCACTTTCTTGAATGTTATGAGAGTTGTTGTATGAGTAGTGTTGGAACTCGTATGTCCTGTTCTTGAGCTTTGAGGATTGCCTTCATTTTCTGGGCTTGTTCTTGGTCATTTGAGAATCTAAACGAGTCGTGTGACACCTCGAACACCTGCATGTCAATTTTTTTGAAACTTCATTTTCAATAGTTCAATTATTTGTTTGTCATTTAAATTATCAAATCGTGGAATTGAGACCCTAGGTCTAATAATCTCCCCCTTTTTGATGATGACAAAACAAATAAATCAAATGCACATTTTAAATCCAAATATTAAAAGTTCCAATTCTTAAAGTTTGGAAAAATGACATTTCAACTTTTAAAACATCTTTTGAAATAGTTCTTCAATTTAAATGCTCTCTTTTTCTCCCCCTTTTTTGTCATCAACAAAAAGAAGGTTTTAAAACCTCAAATTTGCCAAAATTTGGGCAGAGTTTCCTCTGTTTTGGCATTAAAACACCCGAATGTTTTATCATTTCAACACACAAATAGCATATCACATTTTCTCATGTACAGTACATTGAGCATTCTTCTCAACTAATAGTAGATAATGTTCAGCACTTTAGAATAGATCTAAAGTGATAGAAAATCATTTTCTCATGTAAAATATCTAAGCACATTTCCAAATCAAGCATTTATCATCTTAAAACCTCGTAGAGGTCCAGCACTTGTAGCTTTAGCGCTAAAGTGATAAAAATAGTCTAAGCTAACACTTAGCAATCAACAACTGTTAAAAAGTTTTGAAAATATAGTAAAGTTAAATCTAAAGTCCAGCACTTGAGATGAACTCTAAAGTGGTATAAATTTATTTGTTATCTAAAATCCAAAGAACATAGTACATATCAAGTAACTAGTTCAATTGTAAGATCACTTTTCATTGATCATTCAAGCAATGAACTATGCACATCAAAACTAAGAGTTAATCAAATATACCACATAACAATGCATCATCAATCAACACATAGTAATGTAGCATTAAAGCATAAACAAAAAAGTAATCAACTCATCCAAACATCAAATAATCCATCATCCTAGCAAATTTGAGAAAGTCATTGCCATGCAAGGCACACAAAAGCATTAAGGTTCAACATAACTAAAGTGTCACACAATATAACAACATAGAGGAATCACTCTTCTTCGGTTTCAGCTTGCTCAGTGCTCCTTCCTTCCTAATTGTTGTCTTCATCATCCTCGTCCATCTCATTATTCTCTCCATCGGATGCTGCTTCATCCGTTTCAGTTTCTTCTTTGCTTCCCTTGGCCTCTTCTTCCTCTTCTCCTTCATTATTCTTAGTTCCACACCTGCCTCATGATCATTTTTCTATTTTTGCTGAAGATTCCAAACTATCTCACGACCACTGTAGCTCTTTATCCAAAAGAATGTCATCCAAACATTTGGCTACCACAGCTTGGTGTCCGGCTAGCTTTTCTTCAATCTTAATAACCTTGGCCTTCAATTCCCTATTTTATTCCATGAAGCACTCAAGAACGGACATCAGTTTTTCGTATTTTCTCTTCAACCCTTTTCCTTTTGAATGGCTAGATTAGCCACTCTCTTCATGACAACCTTGGGACTCATTTCCGCCAGAGCTGTCATTACTCACCTCTCTTCTCCTCTTCTCAACTTTATTTTCCTAGATTCCCAACTGTGGGTTGAGGCGTATTCCCTTGAAGCTCTTAATATCAATAATGCTGAAATCTTTTGGCTTAATAGGATCGAAATTTAGAGGGACATTTTTGCTCTTGCATAAGAGGGTGATGATATCACCATAGGGCATAATCCTAGAGCCTAATTTTACCGTTGCCATTTTCTTCAATATAGCAAAATCGGGGCTGAACTTAATCTTCTCAATCATGCACAGAAGCAGGGTGAGCTTAGGGACACTAGGTTCAGTAGGCCTTCCTCCGGTAAGCAACTTGTTAGCCATAACCTCATACACTAACCTTGATGTTGGCTCTAAATTTTTTTGTTTTATTTTTCCCAGCTATTCATGCTTTGTTAGTGTAATTGAAGTGTTTCTTTGACGAATCCACTACATTAACCCCCATTGTTTCAATACTAGGAGCATCCTCAATGAGATAGTATATAGGTCCTTTGGGGATAAGGGACATCTAACAAATCATCAATGATCTTTGCACAAATATCAAACTCAACATCATTAACTAAAATCTCAAACACAAACCTAGCTAAACCAGTTCCTTCAGAGAGATTTGCATAAAATTTCTCATTTCCTCATAATACAAATCTTCCTTAAGTGTCATGAAGGTTCTTATACCATGAAATCTAATGTAGTCCTTAAGAAAATCCAACTGTAATTATGAAATATGAGAGTTGTCTCTGAAATACTTACATACATTTGGGTGTTTATTGTTTTTCTTCAGGTCAAGGTAGAGCCTCTCTTTGTGAGGTGCTGAGAAATCCTCTCCATGGCTCAGATGGTTTGCTTTCCTCTTCTTTGTTGCAGACACCTTTCGAGCCATACTAAAATTTCACAAGACTCAAAGATGGAACCCTATGTTTTGATTGGACGGATTCTGGAGAGTTAGGGTTGAAGTAATCCAATGGAATGGGGTTTCAGGGGGTGAAGATTAATCCTATGGAGAGAATTTTGTTAATATTGAGTGTGTGCGAGATGGGAAAGCAGTTTCGTTTTTGAGTTGTAGGGTTTCACGGGACAAAGCTTTCGTTCAAAACTTTGAAGAGACTAGAAAATTCTAGAAATTTTCTAAGTTTTCTTTATATAGTCTGCTACATGTGTGAGTCGTAGGCTAACTTGTATGAGTTCCAGTCGAGAAATTAACATAAGAACTTTGAAAATTTTAGAATTTTTCAGGGTTGCTTTTAAGTATTCCGACAGTCGTCCGATTTGTATGCATCTCGTGTGCATACTTGCATGAATTACAATCGAGAATTTAAAAGAAATTTGGCTCGAGACTCTTGTCCGAGAATTCCTAAGACTCATTCACTTACTCGTACGAGGTTATGTAAGCTAAAAGCTTTTAAAAGTCCTCTTTAGAGTGCTTTTTAGTGAAAGTGTTGAACTACAAGCTTGTTTGTAGTATCATTTAGCATGTTTTCTATTCTTCAGATCTTTGAAATTTTGACCAAATCTAAAAGTGAACTACCAAGTCAACTTTTTCTGTGAGTTTCCTATTTCTATCCTAGGTATGGCTCTTTAATTTCAATACCATTCAAATTAATTACATACAAGCAATGAAACTAAGTCATACATTTCAAGAGATCATAACTAAGCTATTAAATAGTTATTTAATCACAAGGATTAACATAAATTTTCACATAGTTATACACAAAACAAGCTAGGAAAGATACTTGTTACCTCGAACCTTGTACCTTTACAATTTTCCAAGCTTTTGAGATTTTTTCCTTAATTTTCATCCTCCTTTATAATTAAGGATGTATCGATTCTAAAAAATAGCTCAAGGAAAGGATAGTGGTACCCATGTCTTTTTGGGTCCATATGTGTTAGATGAAATTTTAACTCTCCACGTTTTATATCGTAACTCAACTTTGCATTTTATAAAGCATTTTGAGAATTTATGTCCCCATTTTCCACAATAATGACATCTTAAAGAATAGTTATGATCTTCTTCTTTCTTTTTGGGTGAAAGGCTATCTGGCTAAACTAAAATCATTAATCACATTAGAGCCATGAAAATTATAAGGATTAGGATATGCATTATGATGCAAGTGATTTTTAGATACCTGTTTCTCCAAAGGTCGTTCTCTAAAATATTCATTTTTGAAATTCCCAATTTCACAATGAATGCAACCTAAGGTGAGCCTAAGAAGGGAAGTGGATGAATTAGGTTTTTAACCCTTCAAAAAATTTCTTCTACAAATAAGAGAAACATTGAAAAACTATTTTCAAAGACAAGTTTTAAAACAATTTAAAAGTAGATTTCTAAGTGAGGTGTGTGATTAGTGATTTGCAAAACATGAAAGCAATTAAAAAAGAAAGGCAAGACACTCCAAATTTATAGTGGTTTGGATTACCCTTAAATCCTAGTCCACTCCCCAAGTTCTATAACTTGAGATTTCCTAATCATTCTAGGAAACACTTAAAGGAGTGTTTCAATCCCTTGCACTTGCTTAAGATTAACATTAAACTCTTAATCTTAACACTTTTCCCTTATCTAAAAGGGCCTGTTCTTTTCCCCATTTTCAAAACAAGTTTGGGAACAAATTTTGAAAATATTTTGGTTTCAAACTAATTGAAAGAAACATGGGTTTCAAAACAAGTTTTTTTTAAAAAAAAATATTGGGCAAAAATTTTTTTTTTTTCCCTTCATCTCCTCCCCCCTTTCACTGTTTCTCCAATTTCACAAATTCCACCCCCATCCGCCCCGCCGCCACCCATAATGAGCCACCTCCGGCGAAGAAGAAGAAGAGAAAGAAGAAGAAGAGAAAGAAGAAGAAGAGAAGAAGAAGGAAGAAGAAAAAGAAGAAGAAGGAAGAAGATGAGAGTTATGCAGATGAAGAAGAAGAAGGAGGAGGAGAAGAAGGAAGAAGAAGAAGGAAGAAGAAGAAGATGAGAGTTTGGCGACGGCGGCGGTGAGTGGCGGTGGTCGGCGGTGGGAGAGAAGAAGAAGGAGAAGAAGAGAGATGAAGAAGAAGAGGAAGAAGACAAGTTAGAGGAAGAAGAAGAAGGAAGGAGAAGAAGAAGAAGAATGAGAAGAAAAAGACTGAGAGTTTGGCGACGGCGGCGGTGGGCGGCGGTGGGAGAGAAGAAGAAGAAGAAGAAGAGAAAGAAGAAGAAAAGGAAGAAGAAGAAGAAGGAAGAAGATTGTGAGTGATGAAGATGAAGAAGAAAAAGGAGGAGGAGAAGAAGGACGGAGAAGAAGAAGGAGAAGAAGGAAGAGGAAGATGAAGAAGGAAGAAGAAGAATATGAGAGTTTGGCGGCGGCGGCGGCGGTGGTGGGCGGCGGTGGGTGAGAAGAAGAAGGAGAGGAAGGAAGAGGAAGAAGAAGAAAAAGAAGAAGGAAGGAGAAGAAAGAAAAAAATCTTGAGAATTAGTTTGCAATTTTTGGAAAAGAACAATGTTTTCAAAATGTTGTAGGTTTATCCACAAAACCAATTTTCAAACTAAGTTTGAAAATGGGGAAAAGAACAGGCCCCTAATGTAGCTATAGACTAGTACTTCCTTCTTAATCTAACTCTAGATTAAGACTCCCTTGCCTAAGGCTAGTCATGGATCTTTTGCCCTATCCTTCCTCAAGGATTTTGGGTCTTACTCAAGACTCCCTTTGCCTAGACCAAAGGACTTTTGCTTGATCAATCTCTTAATTAAGACTTTTTCCCCTTTGCCTAATCTCAACCTTTTGAGATAGGTCTTCTACAATTGCCTCAACCAATCTCTTGGTTAGGACTTTTACAAATGCTTAAATTCAATCCCTTGAGCTAGGACTTTTCCTAATACAAGTTGCTTACACTTAAACTCTTGAGTTAGGACTTTTCTAATGAATATAAAAGATGACAATCTCCCTGAAATGAAGTTTACAAAATGACTCACTAATTGGGCACACAATCATCTTACTTAAAGTTTACACTAAACCTACACAAATTTGAAATAAATTTGATTTCAAGTATTTCTCAATAGTAAGAGGTGTTGGCTGACTTCTTGGGGGTCGGTCTTGAGCCTTTGAAGTGTTGAAAGTATTTATAGAGGAGTCCAAGGCTTGCTTCAATGACTAGTTGCTTTTTGACAATTCCTGACGCTGTGCGTGTTGCTGTCTGACTCATTCAGATTCTCGGACGTGACTCGACTATTTGAATTTCCTTCAATGTTCAAATGAATTCTTCATGCACGCATTTAAAGAGCTTGTCTGCTAGCTGTCTGAGTTCTTGTGCGACTCGTGTGGTTTCTCAAACACGAGAGACTTTGCGCGTGTAGCTTGGTCAAATGGTCATATGCTCCAAACGCTTCTTCTGACTTAGCATTTATTGTTTTCATCCGTAGCTCGTCCGAGTTGCTATGTGACTCGCACTGTTTCTTGCTTCTGAGAGAAACTATGCTTGCTTTGCTTTTGCTTTTCAGTCAAAGGCTCGGACCTCTTCTTCCATGCATTTAATGCTTTGGCTTGTAGTGTGTCCGAGGTTCCAACCGACTCGTACAAATTTAATTTCCTTTATGCTGTTTTTCTTTAATTTCAATTTTGCGATTGGTTATGTGCGAGAGTACGTCGACTCGTACAAGGTCTCGCACACTTTATTTTCCAACTTTGGTCTGTTTCTCTTTTCTTTGCTTTGGCGACTGGCTTCCATGCGATTTTGCGTGCGACTCGCGCAATAATTCATAGGATGCTTTGCTGTACTTTTCTACAAAACTCTTTAAGTGTGAAGCATTAAACAAAATTATATATTTGTTAACTTATCATCAAAACTAAGATTAAGACCATAGGTCTAACAATTTTGATTCAATCCGGAAGAAAATCTATCTTTTTGAGTGGCATTCTTCTTTTCAAGATTGTTATACTTCCAAGCACGGTTAGTAGTTTTATTTTCAAGGGATGGATAGGTAAGCTTCTTCCCAATCGAAGATGTACTCACAAGGGTGAATGAGGGGGATGACACATCATTCACTTGGCTCTTTTCATAGCCTAAGCCAAACTTGTCAATGTGTTCAACAAAATTATTAAATTTATTGAAATTGTAAATTTTATTGAAAGTTCCAAAATCAGATGTTGTTAATTTCAATTTGATTGAGGTTTGACAATTATTATTTTGGAGTCTTATAAATTTTAAATTTGATTTACTTTTTATAAAGAGCTAATATTTTAGATATTTTTCATGATTTAATTTGATTTAAATTATGGAATAAACTATAAGGGCCTATTCTTTAGTTAAAATTGAGTTCTGCTTTGAAGCCTGAACTCAACCCAAATGGGTTTCAGCCCATTTGTAAGAAACAAGGTTCTGAGTTCTGGTTTCAAACCATAACTCAGCCCAAGGTAAAGATCATGAGTTTTAGTCCAAAATTTTTCCCAAAACTTTTTTTTTAATTTTTTTTAAAATTTTCTACTCAATTTCCACTCAAATTTGATTTTAAACAAATAAAAAAATTTATTCACGTTAATTTTTAAAAAATTCCGAAAATATTTATACCTTAATGGCATCTAAATAAACGAAATGCTTCCCACCAAAAAAAATTATTGACAAAAGAACAGGCCAGAAAGATTTTCGGAGATAGCAACAATACTCCAAAACAACACAACATAAAAAAGAGCTCAAGAAACCAGTCCACATTAATTCCCGTAGCTAAGACATTCCAAAAACAAACCAACTCCAACAATAAGTCCAGGAAGAATTTGCATTACAATTCACAGAGAATTAAAAATTATAGTAACTTAACCATTAATGAAAAACAGAATCGGGACTGCCCAAAACGAAGACAATAAGAAAATTCTTATTTTTCACTTGAAGAAGAGCTGTACGTCTAATCCGAAACCTTGTGTTGTCCAGAGACAATTTCACTGCCGACCACCGGAGGAAAAAGCACTAGGTCAACGAAAAATAGAGATGTGAGGGGGTAGGAAAATCGACCCTAAATGAATTGAGGAAAAAATTGTATAACAAAAAGGCAATTCATATACCTTGAGTTACAATCGACGAAATTAGGTTGCATCCCCATCAATTTGTTCGAATCGGTGGCGGCTCTAATTTTTTGAACTTCCCGATGTTTAACTTCGGTGGAAACCCGAAGATACAGGCGTCATTGATGCAGATGAATCACGAAGAACAGATGTTGGATATGCTGCTGCCGTCACAACCTTCAACAACCTTCGTTCTCGACGGAATCTTTGGATGGATAGGAGAATGGATGAAAAAATCGCTCATCGGCGTTCGTGGGATTTGGGGGGAAAAAAATAGGCGTTGCTAGAGAAACGCGTAAGTGGGATGGGGGTTTCTGTTTTTGGACTCAAACCTAGTCCGAGACTGGGTTTGAGGCCATTCCTAAGAAACATGGGTTTGCCCTAGTTTGGGCTAGTTTTTGGTCTCAAACCCAAAAATCCCTCAAACCAGGACTCAGTCCTGTGGTAAAGAACATGCCCTAAATTAAATCCAAAATCGAATATATCAAATTGAAAAGTAAAGGAATTATAATAAGACCTCAAAATCCTCCTCTGGTTATCGAAAGTTGTGGATAACCCCCTTATGTTAAAGAAAGCTCCTAATGACCCCCTTGTGATTTTTCGAAATCTATAATGTTTCGAATTTTCGTTAACTTTGGCAGTCAATGATAAAAGTCAACGATTTTTTAAAATTTTTTATGCTAAATAATATATTTACCCTTAATACAAATAACATGACTTTTCATTCTTTAAAATTATGTATTTACCTCTAACACATAATATATATGTAAATTTTGAGTTTTTCTAATTTCCTTTAAATTTATAATTTTTATTTTACAAACTTTGATTATTATAATAATATTAGCATTAATTTTTTTTTCATTTTACTAGTCATAATTTTTTCATATTTTAAATATCGTTGTTTTCTTTCTTTCTTTTTCCCTCATTTTTAAAATATGAATCTTTTTTGTCAAATAACTTTGTATCTACATTTTAATTATCTTTTTTCCCTTCATTTCCACAATTGTAATTTTTTTCCTTAAAAAATGTGTCAGTATTTTGAAAAATTAATGGTGAATTGATAATTTAGTTAACTTACTTTGAAAAAGTTAACATTTAAGTCAGCTTACTTTTTTATTATTTTTTTAGTTACCACACTTTCGTTTTTACATTATTTTAGTCAATCCGTTAAGTAACTAACATAATCATTTTTTTTAGGGTATTTTGGTCACCTTTAGAATATTATTATTTTTTCATCTTTTTTTTTTCTTTTTTGTTTTTGGCTAAAAGAAACAAATCAGATCATGCTTCTTCCTATGCTTCTCATTCCTATCAAACCCAAATTCAAAAGACACCCTCCATCAATGATGAAACCCTTTTTTTCCGTTTTTAATTCTAATTCTATTATTTTCCCCCATTAAGGGTCTTCTTCTTCCTTTCTTCTGTCTTCAATTTTCATTTACTGTATCAAGAAAGATCCCTAATGTGGACCGGAGTTCACGATGCGGAATACTTGCCAAGGAAAGTCTGGAAATTGCGAGATGCAACTCTTAACCTCTAGAATCCCTACCTTGGATTCGGCAGTCTAGTAAAATTAAGCTAAGCTAATTTTAAACACGCAGATCGAACCAAATTTAAGAACAAAAGAGTCGAAACAAAAGCATGCATTCTAGGCAGAGCAATTACCTAAAAAACTATAGTTTCTAAACTTATAGTAATTCACAAAGCATGCAAACTACGAAAGCTCAAAATAAGAGAATGATTCAAGAAGTATAAAACTATACTATTCTATTACTTGAATCAAAATTGTATGTTAAAAAATGAAGAAGAGGACCCCTATTTATAGTTATAGGCAGCCGAATTCTTCAGTACAAAGTAGTAGAAAGCAATTAAAATTGGAACTCAATCAAGAGATTGATTCCTTACAAACTCAAACCTAAAAGAACTAGGTTTAGTTGATGATAGTGATTCGGATTTCACAAGGGTGAACCTAGCCGAAATTCTATACTAAATAACAAGTAGAAATGAATCAAAACTAAGAAGTAGAAATCAATCGAGAGATTGATCTCTTGAAAAGAAACAAACCTAAAGGAACTAGGTTTGTTAAGAGATAATAATTCGGGTGAATTATTGGATAATTTCAGCCGAAAATTATCTTAAAAATAAGAAGAATAAGAAGTAAAATTAAAATACAACAAGAGTTTAAGTAGGAACTCTCATTGAAAACTACTACTAGAATTAACTTAAGTTGTAAACTCAAACTAACTCCTTAATTAAAACCCTTCACAATTTCGGATTGGGCTTCTCAATTGGGCTTCCCAATTTCGGAATTTCCTCTCCTTCTCTTGGTCTGGGCTGGCCGAATTTATGAAGGTGGATTGCAAGGGGATTCGGCCCAAAACTCAATAGCGTGTCTGTGAAAAGTGTAGGAAGCTTCTGGAAGCTTCCGGAATCATTTCTGAAACTCAAATTTTACAAACTCTTCATTTCTTCATGATTCTTCAATTTAGACCCCTTTTCGGAAATGGTGAGTAAAATGACCATTTTACCCTTCTGACTCGTCTGGGCTTTATCTTCAGGGGTTTGTGCTTCGGATGCCATCTGGGATTGCTGGGAACACTCTTGGACTAGGTTCTCAAGGTCGGCCTTGA
Organism: Leptodermis oblonga; assembly: GCA_016801395.1. Lineage (NCBI taxonomy): Eukaryota > Viridiplantae > Streptophyta > Magnoliopsida > Gentianales > Rubiaceae > Leptodermis > Leptodermis oblonga. The sequence goes on from VMRK01000149.1 coordinate 39,028, forward strand.
GTTTCCTTGTCCTTCTGCGTGTCATTGGCCCAATGATATCTACCAATGGATCTCTTTGGTATGGGCTCGGGTTCTGGAGCATAGCTGGGCCTCGATGTAGCACATGAACAGGCTCTGCTTCCTTTCTCGAGTCCCCTGCCTCAACTTGTAGATCCTCTCTGCTTGGACTTGTCGATGGGCTGGGGATGGCCTCATCATTCCCTCTCGGTTGGAAAGGATTCGACCTCGAATCAAGATCCTGGTCAAAATTAAACGGAGACAAGTCAGCAACATTAAAAGATGTACTAACACTATACTCACCTGGTAAGTAAAGGTTGTAAGCGTTATCCCCCATCTTAGCAATAAATTGAAAGGGCCCATCGCCTCGGGGATGTAACTTCGTCCTCCGGGCAGCTGGAAACCTCTCATTTCTCATGTGAACCCAAACCCAATCACCAAGTTCAAAGCTCACTGCCGTACGCCTTTGATTTGCAGCTTTGGCGTTACGTGCATTCGTCTTCTCTATATTCTGACAAACCTTCTCATGCAACCGCTTAACAGCTTCTGCTTTCTGTGCTCCATCAAGACTTGTCTGATCCTTCAGGGGCAGTGGCAGTGGCAGTGGCAGTAAAACCATCACTGTTAGCGGGTTGAAGCCGTAGGCGACTTCGAAAGGCGAAAACCCTGTTGAGGAATGCCTGGAGCGATGGTAGGCAAACTCTGCAATCGGCAAGACTTGTTCCCAACTCTTCAAGTTCTTAATCAGCGCCCTCAGCAGATTTCCTACGGTGCGGTTGGTCACCTCCGTCTGACCATCCGTTTGGGGATGACTAGTGGTCGAGAACAACAACTTAGTTCCTAATCGAGACCACAACGTCTTCCAAAAGTAACTCAAAAACTTCACGTCTCTATCTGACGCGATGGTGCGCGGAATGCCGTGTAGCCGAACTATCTCCTTGAAGAATAAGTCCGCAACATGCTTTGCATCATCAAATTTCCTGCATGGGATAAAATGAGACATCTTAGAAAATATGTCCACGACAATGAAGAGTGAGTCATTACCTCTTTGCGTCCTCGGAAACCCTAAAATAAAATCCATAGAGATGTCAGTCCAAGGAACAGAAGGTACAGGTAACGGTGTGTAAAGACCATGGGGCTTCGACGTAGAATTCGCTTTGAGACATTCAATGTAGCGTGAGCAAATAGACTCTACATCTTTACGCATTTTAGGCCAATAGAAGTGTTCTTTAAGCATATCAAGTGTTTTATGGACACCAAAATGACCCATTAGCCCCCCAATGTGCGCTTCACGTACCAGTAGCTCCCTAGTTGAACTACATGGGATGCATAACTTATTTTCTTTAAACAAAAAGCCATCTTGCCTAAAGAATTTCTGAAATGCACCAGATTCACATGCTTCATAAATATTGGAAAAATCTAAATCAGAAGCATACAATTCCTTAAAATATGCAAACCCTAATGATGAATGATCAAGTAAAGTAAGGGCTTCATACCTCCGAGACAGAGCGTCAGCTACCATATTCTCCTTTCCCTTTTTATACTTAATGATATAAGCAAAAGTTTCAATGAAAGATACCCACTTAGCGTGACGTCTGTTCAACTTACCCTGTCCCTTTAGATGTTTAAGGGACTCGTGGTCCGAGTGCACAATGAACTCCTTGGCCATCAAGTAATGCTGCCAAGTTTCTAAAGCACGAACCACTGCATAGAGCTCCTTGTCGTAAGTCGGGTAATTCAAGGCAGCTCCCTTCAACTTCTCACTGAAGTAGGCGATAGGCTTCCCTTCTTGCATCAGCACAGCGCCTATACCTATACCTGAAGCATCACACATAAGTTCAAAAACTCGATCAAAATCTGGCAATGCTAAAACAGGAGCATGAGTGAGATCATGCTTCAAAACAGTAAAGGAATTTTCTTGAGCTTGACCCCAGAAGAACGGTACGTGCTTCTTGCACAACTCATTCAGGGGTGCAGCCTTGGTAGAAAAGTCCTTCACGAACCTCCGATAAAAACTAGCAAGACCATGGAAAGATCTCACCTGAGAGGCCGATGTTGGCGTAGGCCAGTCACGAATAGCCTGAACCTTGGCGTTATCAACTTTCACGCCATCCTTCGAGACAACAAAACCAAGGAAGACAACTTCCTTCACACAGAATGTACACTTTTTCACATTGGCATATAATTTATTATCACGTAACTCAATTAATACCAATCGAATGTGCTCTATGTGTGACGTCATGTCCCTATTATATATCAATATATCATCAAAATAGACCACAACAAACTTCCCTATAAACTTTCTAAGCACATGATTCATTAATCGCATGAAAGTACTAGGTGCATTTGTAAGACCGAAGGGTATAACCAACCACTCATATAAACCAAATTTAGTTTTAAAAGCAGTTTTCCATTCATCACCTTCCTTCATTCTAATTTGATGATAGCCTTGTGTTAAATCAATTTTAGTATAAACAGTTAAGCCATATAGATCTTCTAGCTTGTCATCAAGCCTAGGAATAGGATGCCTATACTTAATGGTGATTTTATTAACAGCTCTACAGTCCATACACATTCTCCATGTACCATCTTTCTTAGGAACAAGTATAACAGGTACAGCACAAGGACTTAAAGATTCCCTTACCTGGCCGTTGGCGAGTAACTTCTCCACTTGACGCTGCAATTCCTTTGTTTCCTCTAGATTTGCTTTATAAGCTGGACGATTTGGTATGACGAGCCAGGTACGAAGTCGATCTGATGCTCAATTCCACGAAGAGGGGGCACTCCTGCCAGCAGCTCCTCCAGAAAGACATCATCATATTCCTGCAATAAAAACTCGACTTCCATAGGGAGATCTCTAGGAACGTCGGCAAGGTTAGTAGAGTCGTCTTTAGCAATAAGTACAAGAATTAAACCCTTAGACTCTAAAACTTGTTTGACTTCCCCAAGTGTAGCAAATAAGCTACTTTTACTATCTTCTTTAGAAGGCTTATCTGAGTACGCCTTACTACCCTTTACAATCTGTTTCCCCTTCCCCTTTTCTTGTTTCTTCTCAGCTTCCCATTCGGCAAGCTTATCTTTCATCCTGAGAGACTCAACATGAACATCTTGGGGGTGGTAGAGGCAGAAATGTATGGATCTTGCCTCGTTGGCAGACGGAGTAGGTGTTGGCAACTGCGTCGTGTGTCGCCTTCATATCAAAGAGCCATGGGCGACCTAGGAGAATGTGGCACGCCTCCATAGGGAGCACATCACAAGTAACTTCTCCTTCAAACTTCCCAATAGCATATGGCACTCTGACCTGCTTGTTGACTCGGTACCCTTCTGAGTTGTCGAGCCATTGGAGCCGGTACGGATGCGGATGGCTGATGGTGGGGAGATTCAGCTTTTCGACCATGTATGCACTGGTGACATTTGTGCAGCTTCCCCCATCAACTATGAGAACAACAACTCTACCATTTACCTTAGCACGAGAATGGAAGATGTTGGTTCGTTGACTTGAGTCCTGGACGACGGATGTAGTCAAAGAGCGGGCAACTATGGAAAGGTGAGTGTCACCGTCAGGTTGGTGAATATCCTGTTCTGTATCTGACTTACCCTTGTGGGTTAAATCCGCGAAGGGATTAACAGGTTAGTCTTCATCCTCCTCAGAGATGTAGTCGCCATTATGCCCAAGTAGCACTTTTCTGATGTTAGGGCAATCCCGCATCATATGTCCACGCCCGGAACACCTGTGACAAGTGATGTCGTGGATTGGCTTTCTAGGAGTGAACGGCGTTTTAGCTGCGGATGAAGATGAAGATGAAGATGAAGATGAGGTGGATGGTGCAGCCTGGATAGCTTTGCATTCAGAGTTGAAAGGCTTCTTGGTGGGAGGAGAGTACACCGGATTCTTCCTCCAGGTGGCTGGGGCGCTTGATGGCGTCCTAACTGGTTGGACAGTTTTCATGTATTCCTCCATTACCCTGGCTTTGTGTAGCATGTATGTTAGGCTGGTGGCATTCTGCAATTCCACTGCTAACGCTATCCCTCTATTTAGGCCGGTGAGAAAGCGAGCCATACTGGCGGCATTATCCTCATAGACATTGGCCCTGATCTTGGACATCTCTAACTTCTTGTAATATTCATCTACAGTCAAAGAGCCTTGTACAAGTGTATGTAATTTCTTATACAATTCTCTAAAATAATACACAGGAACGAAAGTCTTACGCATTGCTGTAGTCAGATCAAACCATGATAGAGGTGGAGCTCGAGCTCGCATAGGCCGAGTGTTGCGCCTTTGGTCCAACTCTTGATTCCACCAAACAAGTGCATATTCAGTGAAATTGACCACCGCAAGTGAAGCCTTTTTGTGCTCGGGAATCGAGTGGAGCTCAAAAATTCTCTCCATCTTAATCTTCCAGTCTAAGTATTCTTCAGGATTGGTGCAGCCTGCAAAGGATGGCACTGTGGTTTTTAACTGACTTAGACATTCGTAAGGCATGTCGTTGGCGCCGGCGTTGGGATGAGGGATGTGTTCCTCCTCCTCTGCTTCGCGCCTGGCGTCTTGGGCAGCCTTAATATCTGCGACCTCACCACTGAGGTCTGCGAATTGCGCTGATAGTTTCGCAATTGCAGCCAGAAGTTGCTCGTTTCCGACGGATCCGGAACTACCTCCTGACATTATAAGTAACAGAAAATTCCCTGCTAAGAACAAGTAAAAGTGAGTAGAGTAACCTTACTCCCTTGTCCCCCAAGTAATGCCCTCCTAATAAGCTACACACAAACCAGTGTTTCACTCGTAGGGTTGGCGGCCCTTGTATGCTGTATCACTTAGCCTTTTATCTCAATCCTGTATACTACTCAAAGTTCTCAAATATTGAGCAAAGGTAATAAGCAATAAGTAAATCACACAAGCACGAAACTATATAGGAATGTAGCAAAAGAAATTTTCGAAAACAGAACTTGGTTCTATTTTGTTTGGTAAAAACCTTTCGAAAAGAAATTTTGTAGTATAACTTGAATAAGATATGCACACAAAGGAACTTTCGGGGATAAGCCCTCAAAGTTCAAGAAATTAATGTAATGCGCACGATGACAAAATTCAAGTTATAGTGCAGAGTAGGCGTATAAGGTGGCACGAAAAGTAGTCAGTTTAAGGAGAAAACAGGGCAATTCAAGTGAAAGAAGCAAGAAATAATGAGCAGATTTGAACGAATCAGGAATATAACTACCCTAGATGCGATCACCTACCCAATAGGTAATCAAGAAACCAATTCCCACTAATTAAGAGCTTCTAGAAAAAAAACTTACCCCAAAGTTGCGAAAATAGTAACCCCCTTGCAGAAATGTGAAATTCCAAAATTTTGAGTACAATGAAAAAAAAAAGTGATTTTTACTCTTTTTTTTTTTTGTTTTGCTAACCACTGATTTTAGAAGCAAGGGGTAAGAATGTAGCACAGAGAATTCACAAATTGCATAAACAAAGTGAGCTATTGAACTTCAACCGCAAAACTGAAAAATTCTCGATATTTCCTTTTCTTTTCCAAAAAAATTTTGGTTTTTATGTATAAAAACGGTAGGGTAGTACCGAAATTTAATTTTCTTAAAAAAAAAATTTCTTAAGAAGGATCGTTCTAATTTCGAGAATTTCAAGAAGAAATCAAGACTAACAAGGATTAGAAAACACCTGATGATTTGGCCGAGTTACTTCAGCCTCCTCTTGTCACGCAACCAGCCTTGGCTCTGATACCAATTGATGTGGACCGGAGTTCACGATGCGGAATACTTGCCAAAGAAAGTCTGGAAATTGCGAGACGCAGCTCTTAACCTCTAGAATCCCTACCTTGGATTCGGCAGTCTACTAAAATTAAGCTAAGCTAATTTTAAACACGCAGATCAAACCAAGTTTAAGAACAAAAGAGTCAAAACAAAAGCATGCATTTTAGGCAGAGCAATTACCTAAAAAGCTATAGTTTCTAAACTTATAGTAATTCACAAAGCATGCAAACTACGAAAGCTCAAAATAAGAGAATGATTCAAGAAGTATAAAACTATACTATTCTATTACTTGAATCAAAATTGTGTGTTGAAAAATGAAGAAGAGGACCCCTATTTATAGTTATAGGCAGCCGAATTCTTCAGTACAAAGTAGTAGAAAGCAATTAAAATTGGAACTCAATCAAGAGATTGATTCCTTACAAACTCAAACCTAAAAGAACTAGGTTTAGTTGATGATAGTGATTCGGATTTCACAAGGGTGAACCTAGCCGAAATTCTATACTAAATAACAAGTAGAAATGAATCAAAACTAAGAAGTAGAAATCAATCGAGAGATTGATCTCTTGAAAAGAAACAAACCTAAAGGAACTAGGTTTGTTAAGAGATAATAATTCGGGTGAATTATTGGATAATTTCAGCCAAAAATTATCTTAAAAATAAGAAGAATAAGAAGTAAAATTAAAATACAACAAGTGTTTAAGTAGGAACTCTCATTGAAAACTACTATTAGAATTAATTTAAGTTGTAAACTCAAACTAACTCCTTAATTAAAACCCTTCACAATTTTGGATTGGGCTTCTCAATTGGGCTTCCCAATTTCGGAATTTCCTCTCCTTCTCTTGGTCTGGGCAGGCCGAATTTATGAAGGTGGATTGCAAAGGGATTCGGCCCAAAACTCAATAGCGTGTCTGTGAAAAGTGTAGGAAGCTTCTGGAATCATTTCTGAAACTCAAATTTTACAAACTCTTCATTTCTTCATGATTCTTCAATTTAGACCCCTTTTCGGAAATGGTGAGTAAATTGACCATTTTACCCTTCTGACTCTTCTGGGCTTTATCTTCAGGGGTTTGTGCTTCGGATGCCATCTGGGATTGCCGGGAACACTATTGGACGAGGCTCTCAAGGTCGGCCTTGAGTTTCCTTGTCCTTCTGCGTGTCATTGGCCCAATGATATCTACCAATGGATCTCTCTGGTATGGGCTCGGGTCCTGGAGCATAGCTGGGCCTCGATGTAGCACACGAACAGGCTCTGCTTCCTTTCTCGAGTCCCCTGCCTCAACTTGTAGATCCTCTCTGCTTGGACTTGTCGATGGGCTGGGGATGGCCTCATCACTCCCCCAAAATCAAGATGAATGATTTGGGACAAACACCTTCACAAGCTACATGGATCTAAAAAAGGAAGTAATGAAAGATCTGGAGGAGGAGGTAGATCGCAAAAGCTTCGCAAACCGACTGCCGGTTAGCACGTTTTAACTACAAGGAATCTGTCGACAAAGATTGATCGCATCAACGGCGAAGGTGGCATGGGCGCCGGACTTGTCAAAGATACAGAAGAACAAATAGCGAGACAATCGATAGAGGGGAATATATGACGACAAGTTCGAGGATATCGACGAGGAAGACAGCAAGGGAAATCGAATTCCTCCGTATGAATTTATGGTCAGGCAGTAGGGAAGACTCTAAAAGAGAGACATTCAAAAAATAAATAAAAGAAAGAAAGGGAAGGGATTTTATTACATTGACTAATGGGCTGAGGAAGGAGCTAAAGGAGCTGATGCCATATTTTCAGGTATTGAGATAAGGTAGAGAGAGAGATGGAAAGAGGGGAAAGGGGGAAAGAATGAGTCGTGTAAAGAGAAGGGAGAGAGAATAAAATAAAGAGTCATGTCATCTTGGAAAAAGTAAAAAGGAAGAAAAAGAGTACTGTAAGTGGTAATTTTTTGTCTTTTACTAAAAAAGGGGTGAAGACGAAAATACCCTCAAAAAAATGGTTCTGTTAGTCCCTTAACGGAGCCACTTAACGGAGTAACTAAAATAGTGTAAAAATGAAAGTAAGGTGACTAAAAAAATAATTAAAAAATAAGGTGACCAAAATGTTAACTTTTCCAAGGTAAAGTGACTAAATTATTCATTCACCAAAAAATCAAAGTAGTGGGTTGTTTTGAACACCACCCACCTTCCACCACCACAACCACCGTCTGATCATCACTGCTGCCATCACAGCCACCATTAAAACATTCATATACTCCAATCTTGAAACCCATTTGCTAATAATCCAAACCACAACAAAAGTGAAAAGAACCCACACATAATTTGCAACAAAATTTTTTAGATATGAGAGCAACAAAAAGGATAATTAGGCTGGCTCGGGACAACAATGCAGCTTATGTTTCTACAGAACCGTATCAGCATAAAGATGCATCTGAATTGGCAACATTTTTTATTTAAGTTATTTGAAGAAGACATCGCGATGAGGAAATTGCCAAGGAAAGTGAATCATTAAAGGGTACAATCTTACTTAGAGATTTGAGAATTACAAGCAAAGCATATAGAGAGATAAACTACTTTAGCAATAACTAAGCAAGAATAAACGAATTGAAACTAGGAGAATTTAGGTGAACTAAGAAACCTAAACTACCCTATAGTTTGGCTTATGTTTTCTTAACATGAAACATGCAAATTACATAAGTATAACGTAAGAACTCTTAAGCTAAAGATTAACCTTACAAGATATATCAATCTAAATTCTATTATTGTCTGTTGGATAAATTTGCTCAAGCCCCTTTAAATAAGAGGGGGTTGTGTGCCTAAAACAATCTGAAAAGAAGGATAAAGAAACAACTAAAAGTGGAATCCAACTAGAGTTGGCATTCCTTACAAAATGCCAAATCCAAAAGAAGCATGGATATTGGTTGGTTAATTTTTTGGTTGCCAGTAGGACTTGTGAAGCATGAAACTAACCCTTAAAAGAAACTACCAAAAATTATATCAAAAATGATTTCAAGAAGTGAAACATTTTTTAAAAAAAGTGGAAACTAATCAGAATTGGAAATTCCTTATAACTCCAAATCCAAAAGAAGCATGGAATTGGAGAGAAAATTTTGTCACCTTTATGAAAGTAAGGTGAATGAAATTCCCCTATAAAAATTAATAAAAAGAACTTCTAAAACTATTGCAAAAAGGATTCCAAGAAGTGCACCCTTTTTGGAAACTTCCAACTACTGGATCTTTGTCAAGTTGTAACAAACGTGTAACAACCTTAACTAATCCAAAAGTATCAAGGAAAAGAATTAGGAAACATACACAAATAGGGCTATGGGCTTCTGAATGGGCTGGCCAAATTGATGGAGCATGAATGCTGGATGGTTTTGGCCCAATGGATAATGTAGCATGATTTTGTGGATTTATAGTAGGAAAACTTCACCAAATAGTTTGGACTATTCCAGACGCAATGAGAAGGTTTCTGAACCCATCGAAAATGCCGAAAATAAAAAAAATAAAGATTATAAACATTTCTTCAAGATTTATAATAAGTAACCAACTTAATAAACCAAGAAGTTGAAAACTTCAAGATTTATCAAGAAATATTTCAAGAAGTTCAAGAAAGCTTTCAAGAACTTTAAGAAATGCCTCGAACTTGTCATGAGGGATTTTGTAAGTTGCACAGCTCCAGTTATAGTGAAGAGGTGAACCACTTTGTCCTTCTTAATACGTTCGTCCAAAGTTTTCCTTCGGATTGAATCAGCAGATGCTGACTTGAATGGTTTGAACTAGGGATGACCTCTTCATACCCTCTCAGTTGATTTGAATAACCTCATAACTTTCTAGCTTGCTAAGAATTTTTTGAAAATTCTCGAATCAGTATTGAGGGTTATTGATTTGAATAAAATAGTGAGAGCAAAATCAAAATTGTTATCCATATCGCTTATATTTTGGTTTTGTACATTGAATAAATTTATCATTGTTAATATATGTTGTAGAACATGAGTAACCATTTATCTACCATTTATTTTGACTTATTTCTTGTAAAAATTACTTTGGCAGATATTTGATTATAGTTGTCAACCAAATTGACATTGGTTGTTATGATTCCGTAAACTTCAATCATTTCAAAGATAATACATAAACAATTTAGAAAAGCTTATTGTAAGCATTTAACAAGATATAGCTGTTATATCATGTGAACTATTAATTCTAAATTGTTAGGATAAGAAGTTTTGATATCCATCTCAATCATTGGTTGAAGCATGATCAAATGTGAATCTGCAATATTATCTTAGGATAAGAAGCTTTGATATCCATCTCAATCATTGGTTGAAGCATGATCAAATATGAATCTTACAATATTATCTTAATTAATTATTCAAAAGTTTGTTTTTGAATATAAAATATATTAAACTTTTCACTATTATAGATAGGATGTAATAGTTTAATTTTAAAAGCATATGATCCACAATCAAATTTTAAAATTCAATTAAAGAAAAATTAAATTGCACATAAATCTATTTTAGTTAAATCAAATGAGATTGAGAGGTAGAAACTGCGCAATAATTATCATAATTTGTAAGAAAATAAATGTAATTGTTACAATTTCTTCCAAATATATTTGAATTTCATCCTTAAATTTGGACTTATGATATTCAATATCATGAAAGAAAATATGTTTGCAAGATCTAAGTTTAAGAGGAAGAACAATAGGAATAGTCCTATACTTGACAATTGTTGTCATGGTAATTATATTCTTTATTAATTGGACTTATTAAGGACTATAAATTGAAAATAATCACATTTAATGTTTGACATCTGAGGATATGATTTTCATACAAAATAACAAAAATTGTAATTTTGGATTATAGTTTTTGACTATATGATATAATTTATCACCTTGTGTTAGTTCAAAACATCTAGTTTAGATAGCAT
>VMRK01000067.1:0-49640 GCA_016801395.1 Leptodermis oblonga
GATTGATTCCCACCATAGCCTCACCAAGCCCACAGCTCACCTCCGCCAGCACCTCAGGGTCGCTATAATGAGTGACAGCCTGCACAATCGCCCTCGCTCTCCTTGCTGGATCTCCACTCTTGAACACCCCTGAGCCCACGAACACGCCGTCGCAGCCCAGCTGCATCATCAGCGCCGCGTCCGCCGGGGTGGCAACTCCTCCGGCGGCGAATTGCACCACCGGCAGCCTACCCAACTGCTTCGTCTGCATGACTAGGTCATATGGGGATTGAATTTTCTTCGCAAACGCAAATACCTCGTCGTCGTCCATGTTGCGGAGTAGCCTAATATCGCCGTTCACCGACCTGACGTGGCGGACTGCCTCAATTACATTACCAGTACCCGCCTCGCCCTTCGTGCGGATCATGGCGGCGCCTTCCCTGATGCGGCGGAGGGCTTCGCCGAGGTTACGGCACCCGCAGACAAAAGGGATGCGGAAATTATGCTTGTTAATGTGGTTTTCCTCGTCGGCGGGGGTGAGAACCTCCGACTCGTCGACGTAATCGACTCCAATCGCTTCAAGGATCTGGGCCTCCACAAAATGACCAATTCTAGCCTTGGCCATGACGGGGATAGTAACAGCTTGCTTGATTTCCTTGATAAGCTGAGGGTCGGACATGCGGGCCACGCCGCCCTGAGCACGGATGTCGGCGGGGACGCGCTCAAGGGCCATGACGGCGCATGCACCGGCCTCCTCAGCGATGCGGGCCTGCTCAGGCGTGACAACATCCATGATAACTCCGCCCCGGAGCATCTGGGCGAGGCCCACCTTGACGGAAAAAGGGGATTTCTTCGTGGTCTCGGTGATTGCACCGTTCCCATAAACCGTAACAACACCGCTTCCGGCCATTTCGATTACTTAATTTTCTGAATTCAATGAGTGAATCTCTGTGTTTCCACTGTGTGAGTATGTGTGAAAAAGGGGGAAGAAAGGAGATGAGAAGAGGAAGAGATTGAAGAAAAGGGAACTCCAGTGGCTGCGGATTTTGTGTCCGTCGATCGCTTTAAATAGGCATTAGCTTTTTCTTTTTTTTTTCTTTTTCTTTTTATAAAAGAATTCGCAAGTGTAGTCTGGTTCTGCTAAGATTGGGTGACTTAGATTTAGGGCGAATTACATTTACCTCCCCAAAGTTTGTTAAAATTACAAATAAATCTCTATAGTTTTAAAAATTACAAATATATCTCTGAACTGTTTAAAAGTTTTTTATTTATTTTTTCACTAACATTAAGAGTGATATCGAGTTAAGTCATGCCAAGATTTGGAGCACTCAAACTCTGATCGTTTATTTAATAATTGAATATAATGTTTGGTTTATGTTCGTTAATTTACTCACCAAATCGATCATGGACTTGTTTAGGAAAGTTTGGACTCGTTCTCAACTATAATTAACAGAGATCGATTTTGTAATATTATGATAAAACCTCAAGGAGGTGTTTGTAATTTCTAGAACTACAGTGACTTATTTATAATTTTACGAAACTTTAGGAGAGGTAAATGTAATTCGCTCTTACATTTACACCCCATAAGTTTTGTTGAAATTACATATATCCTTAAGAAATTTTTGATAATTATATTTACTTTTTTTCAAGTTTTGATAAAATTACAAATACCTTCGTTTGAAACATCAAGAAAACTTGATTTTTGTGGATTTATTTATTATTTTAGGAGAATTTGAAAAATTACGGATTTATTGTGATTGTCGAAAAAAGTCGAAAAGGTGTTTGTAATTCTACTAAAATTCAGGGGAGTTAAATATAATTAAGCCATTTAAGATTTATTAGTGACCCACGATTCATGAAAATGTAGAACTACTTTAAAGCTATCTTTAGAATATAAAAACAAATAAGTGGAAGGAGTTGGCACACGGAGGGGAGGAGATTTTTTTTTTGGGTATTGGATAACAAAATTCGAATTTAATATAATTTTTATTATGGAATTCATGAATTATGTATAATAATGTATAGTATATTTGTTGAGAAAAAAAATAGTTTATTCAAAATTGAGGATTAAGTATTGTTTTTTTTAATCTTAAATCTGACTCATGAATCAATTTAACTTTCTAATTTTTATTCGGCTCACTTTAATCCTCAATATTTTGAAGTAATGTCAAATATGCCCAAGAATTTATTTCCGTCTCAAGAAAAATATCAAGTATGGCCAAAGGGTAAGGTTCAGCAAACTCATAACCATCGTACATTAATTTTATTGATTTTTGTTTTGAGATAGTTCTCTTTCTTTTCCTTTGAAGACCAAATGAACTTGAAAATGTCTCACTACCACTACTAGGGAAGCCGTGCATAGCTTTTAATCAAATAAGATTTATAGAATTTTTACCAAATATTGTGGATTTATGGAAAGATAAATATTATAGATTTTAAAGTTTTTTCAAAGACTCGCTTATTGTACTCCAAAAGATTATTGGTCAAAAGTTGTTGATTGGGTGAAGCTGATTATATGATCGCTGTGTGTTTCTTTTGAAGTGATACTTGGTATTTTCAATTAGAATTCACAAAGGAGTCGCCAACAGATACAATAGTAGGCTCCCTAAAAGTTCTTATAGTCCTAGTATGTGTTTCATGCACAAGAGATATATCAGAATGTTTAATATCCAGTAATATTACATGTACCTCTTTATGAGTTACTGAAGCATCACATAATTAATTAACCAAATCTATGCCGTGTCAGTATGTGCCTGAGGTATCCATCCCTTCGCAATTGAATACTGCATCACCCTAAGGCAGTATAAGGCTTCCATCTACAGGTGGAGATCCACCCGGTACTCTCAATTCCTTTTTGTGTAGAATAACACATGAATTATCTTTTAGGGCAAATGTGCATTTTTGCCACTAACGTTTTTCTCAAGGTCCAATTTTGCCACTAATGTTTTTTTAGGTTCAAAAATGCCACCGACGTTTTTAAAATGGTCCAACTTTGCCACTAATGTTTTTTTAGGTCCAAAAATGCCATTGACTTTTTAAAATGTTCCAACTTTGCCCTTGACTTCTTCTTCTCCATCTTCTTCTTCTTCTTCTGCATCTCCATGATTCTCCAATCTGGGGTTCTTCAAATAATTCTCCAATCTGGGAACTGAGTTCCTCAGCAGAAGCCAAATCTCTTCCAAAGGGCTTCTCAACCACAATGCGAGTCCATCCACCATCATCAGCTATAACGAATTATACCATATAGTAAATAATAAACACAACTAAAAATTTGACAGAATTGCATATTCTCTGATGCTTCAATATTGTTATCTTATTACACATGAATGACATGGGCATAGTTAGATGCATGATCCGCAGAAAGCAAGATATATAGCTTGTCAACTAAAATCATGGAGAATCATGGAGATGCAGAAGAAGAAGAAGGTGCAGAAGAAGAAGTCAGGAGCAAAGTTGGAATATTTTAAAAAGTCACTGGCATTTTTGGACCTAAAAAAATATTAGTGGCAAAGTTGGACCATTTTAAAAACATTAGTGGCAAAGTTGGACCATTTTAAAAACGTCGGTGGTATTTTTGGACCTAAAAAAACATTAGTGGCAAAATTAGACCTTGAGAAAAACGTTAGTGGCAAAAATGCACCTTTACCCTTATTTTTTATTACCCATCTTATAGCTTTGCGTTATGCTTTGCTCTAAACGGCCCATCTACTAGAATCTTCACTTGTGTAATAGGATTTTCTTGTTCTCCTTTCGCCATCAAACTTTATATAGATTTGACACCCTCTTAAAAAATTGGAGAAATCATCGAATCAAATGAGTTAAAGGAAAGATTAAAAAAACAATGCCACATTCTAAGCACTAAAGCAAAGGTCAAAGAAAAGTCAGAGTAGGCAAAGTGGTAAAGGCGGCGAATGGTAATTGTAATTAGGCTATTCCAACAACACAAACCTGCCCACCACTCCACGAAAGTTCAAATTGCAATTTAATATAAGAAAGATTACACTTTTCTGGGATAAAATAAAAAATACTATATAGTACAAGAAATTATTTTGTTAAAGAATTTGTGGTATTATTAAATAAAAAAAAAAAAAAGTGGGTTAGACCGAATCTCTTTTGGTCCACTGACATTGCTTTTATTGGCTTTAGTTTTCCCAAGTTTCCAACCCTCTTTGTCCTTTTGCATTCGATCATTTCCAACCTTTCAAACGTTAGGATTTCGAGATAAATGCAAGAACTCTAATTCAAATCCATGTTCTCTCCCTCTTCTTTTTTTTATTTTTTTATTTTTTTATTTTTTGTTTTGTTTTTTGTGTGTGCGTGTTTGGAAGAATTGTATTTTTCGTCCCGTGTAGTTAGGGCATGTTCTTTTTGAACGTTTTAAAAATAAATTTTGGAAAATAATTTTATAATGTAAAAAGTGTATTGAAAATGTAAAAAGTAAAAAGTAAATGCTGAATAGTAAAAAGTTGTATTAGAAATGATGGAATATGATTAAAATATATTAAATTTACTGTTGAAACCAAAACCGTTTTCAAAACGAAACAAAAAAAACATGCCCTTAGACTCATAATACTTTTGACACTTTTATCCTTATGTTTAAAATTATTAGCAGTTTTAGTATCTCTCACACACTACAGGATGTTAGTACATTGAACGAGTAATTGATGTAAAAACTAAAAATTTAAATTGAGATGAATAATAAGAATGACACATTTTGTTATAAATCTATGATTTATATCTTAATTTTAAGATATTCTAATGAATTGTAAATTTTTATAATTAGACTTAAACATTTTATGAATTTTTCTTGGGAACCAAAACTGCCATTATTACAGAGGGCAAAAGTGTCAAAATAACAAAAGACCAAAATGTTATAATGACAAATATAAGGGATCAAAAGTGCAATAATTTTTATTTTCTATTTGTCCTTCTTTTGCTAGGCTGAGAATTTCTTGGGTGATCGTGTAAAGCACAAACCTCTTTCGATCGAATTTATGTTTATGGCCTCTTGTGCCCAGTTGGAAAATTTCAAATCCTTTTCAACTCTGAAAAGTACAAGCCCTCCTCTTGTTACACCATCTATATATGCAAAGCTCGGATTCTATCTACCGATCATATACCACTGAATAAAAACATGCGGGCTTCTCCACGCTTATTTTATTTTAGTGGCTAAATAAAAATTATAACTGTGTAACGTGGTATACCAAAGTGGGATAAATAATTCGATCTAAGCAACTAACCCCCCCGTGTTATGCTATGGTTCCCCGTCTACTTCTAACAAAAATTCTACCTTAAGGCTGAAGCGAGCATGGAGGGGATGTTGCAGGAGCTGCAAATGACTTCTCAAGGAGTCGTCTTTGATTCTCATCAGCAAAGCAAAGCACTGATTCCACACATGTTTCGGTGGAGGCCGGAGGCCGAACAGGCTTGAAGTCCAGCAGTTTTGAGTACTCCACTAAGAGATGATACATGTAGTCATAGACTCTATCCATATTCAAACTTCCCATGTAATCTTGTGCAGCTTTCCCTATTGCCTCAGCCTGTCAAGAAAAAGTATGTTATGGACAAGTCTTGCAACCTAAGATGTACTACTCCCGTCTCATATAAAGAGTCATATTTCGAGTTGTACCTTAGTGGGATGCATACTGCCCCATTCAACAGCACGCTTTATGGAAAGGCATAGTTCATTTGGATTGATAGGCAAGAAGTCTTCGCCAGGTGTAAGGCCGCGACTAAAAAAGTCTTGATATCTTGGAGATATTATCAGTGGAACTGAACCGCATGACAGAATGTATTTCAAGCTCACAGACCAAGCATATCCTTCAGCATAGATCTTGTATCTGCATTTCAAAAACAAAACAGACAGATCCCTTTCGATTAGTTGATGCATGACAGATTCGCGAGACGCTAGGCTATAACCTTTCATCAATGAGAGATTGGAACCATGAACTATCTAGGAGGATGATGACACAATAAACAGATGAAATTGGCCTACATTTTGGTTGTGGATAGATTGTGACAGCAGACTTGAACATCAAAGCATTCTAAGAGATATTCCAAACTTGTAAAAGAAATAGTAGAAAGCAGGTTTCACTTTTAGTCCTCATAAGAGCTTGCAAACACTATCAGCATAACTGCTTAAGCCCTGTATGGCACCATGGCTAGAAGCCGCTGGTTTGAATCTCATTTTGCATTTTACAATAACTTTTTATTATTGTCAATACACTCTTCTACTTTTCTAATAAACATTTTTAGATTCCCGATATACTTTTAATATTTTTAAAAAAACCCACGATTCAAACAGCTAGGATCCTTTGCCCACCGAATACACAGTACCCTGTTCACCCTTTCATAATAGGTGGGACCCACATGTCACATGTCTCTATCGTGAGAGAGTGAACAAGACTCCTCAGTCGAGGGAGGATCCCAAGTGCAATCCAAACAAAGTTTTGAACCTCACTGATGATACCATCCAAACTCTAATACCATTCAAAGTCACGAATTCACAACAGCGGTAAAGACACTTACTGATGGTTGCACTGCTTTGATAGTTTGGAATCCTTGAAGCCTTGGTGTGCTGCTGCTTCCCAGTTCTGTAATTAAAAAAAAACAAATGGAGGAAGAAATGAATACGACATCAACAGAAAAGACATTAGAAACATTAATACTTTCTTTCATGGAATGAGTGGGAAAAAATAGCAAAACCAATGAACCTGTCTCAGTATTTGAGCCTTCCACTTCTCAGTGTCATTGCATTCCAGCAACATCGTTCGAATTGGGGAAGCAACATCAGGATTTCCTTTCCAGTATGCAAAAGGCCATCTCTCCGGCCAACTCTTAGCTTTGGCACCTTCTTTAATGTTTCTAAATTCTTCTTCCCATGTTTGTATCTGGATTTCAGGCCTGTCAAAGAATTATATATCATCAACAACAACAAAGCCTTTGTTCCACTAGGTGAGTGGACTATATGGATCATATATTGTCTTCGTGTACTTTCGAAGTGGACTTTCGAATTATATACCCTAACCCCGAAATTATACAATATCATAAGCATCAAAAGAAATCATATGAATACTGCGGAGGATGGCTTACCAGCCCCAGAAAGACCAGTCAGGGAAGGGAATGTCCATGTGTTCTACGGTGGTACAATACCGGAACAAAGGTAGAGGAGTCGAAGCATTGTTACCACGTTCAATCATGGGCTTATCCATACAATCAAACATCAAATCCACATCCGGAATCTTCCCCGAAACCTCCTCAGGAGCTGCAAGAAACTCCAAACGGTGAACATTAGCCGACTCTGTACACAGTCATAGTACAATTCCACGTTTAATTTACCGCTGATTATGGTAATCCTGAAAGATGCGAACTTCTGAGCCGCCATTACATGTGCCAACGAAATCTTAGACTTGGCCCACGGCTCCAAATCGCGGCGTATGAATTTAAAAGCTGCCGGGCAAGCCTCGCTCTCCGATCTTCGTTTTTCGACCTCGCCACCGTCGGATCTTTGCCGATTAACTACGTAATTGGATCTGCCGGCGCACGACAGGTAAGAACACCTGAAGATTTTGGAAAATCTAGAATATTTCGAGTCCAAATCGAACGATCTCGGCGGGAATTGATGCCATGGCGTCGGTAGTAAGTTGTGTCCCTTGATTGTTTTATTAGTCGAAACGACACTACTCACAAAACTATCCACCTGGAAAACAACCCACCATGAATGAACGATCATAGATCAACGACAAAAAAACAACAATAATAAAGAAAGAAAAATCCAGAATCACAAAAACACACAACAAGCTGAGAAATCCCACATCGCAAAAAACAAAACAGAGCTTTTATTGGCTCGCATATCCATCATCCAAAATTCCAAACAAAACAGCAAAAAGGGTACCTCAAAATAGAGAAGGATACTAAGGGAAAGGAAAGCAACGACGGCGAAGAACCGGGGAATGTAGAAGGCGGAGGAAGCTGACCGGGAAGAAGGCCGGCCAATAACAGCACCACCACTACTAGCATTTGAAGAAAAAAGTCCCATTTCCGACGAGCTTTTCCGGCGACGCAGAGCACCGAAATTCGGAATCGGAATCGGAGAATTCTGTCCCCGAGATGGTCGTCCATGGCGATAATAGTAAATATAAGTAGGACGTAGCCCATGGCCATAATACCATGGGCAACCCGTCACTTGAGCTTGCTCACTCTTCTTTCTCTCTCTTCATTTGGAAACAGTATCACTGTAAACTGTGGAGATCGTAACGGGTTTTAATCAATCGGTCAGAATTTCGCCACGTGGCGACCCACCGCCTATGTCATTTCCGATTCCCACTCCTCCAATGATTTTTTTTTTCAAAATTCTTCAGATTCTTAATTTTTTTTTTAAATATTTTTTGTTTGGAAACAGATTCTTTCCATTATATTATTAAGATTTACCCTAACAAAATGATTTTCCGGAAATACATTGTGACACTAACACGTGTAAAATCGATTATTTTTTTTGGAAACTTACGAACTGAACTTCGGGTACGTTTAGCAAACGAGAATGAGTATGAGAATTGAGAAATATAGATACGTGATTTTTTTAGAATGATTATTTCTACGTTTACTTTACATAAAACTTTTTTAAAAAAAGAAATTAATTAGTTGAATAATAGTGTCTTATCAACAACAATTCTTCAATTAATTAGTTGAATAATAATGACTCTAATTAACATTAAAATATTCTTTTCTAACAACATGCATTCAAAATCATCTCTTAACAAAATCATTTTCATTGCCCTAATTAACATTTGGAAACTCATTGTCTACACTAAGTTGTATTGTACTCTATGTATGAGTTATTTCTGGACGTTATTTTAGCGTCGTAATGAATTATTGAAATGTTAATTATTTTTGTTTTTTCTTAGAAAAAATCTTTGTCGACAGAGTACTATCTATATTCAAGCCACACTAGTTTTCAATTCTCGAGTTGAATACTATTCGATTCATTATGATCGTTGACCAACTTAATACTCTTTCTGTCTTATTTAAAGAGTTCACTTTTTTTTTTTAAAAAAAAAAAGAAGATTATTGTCCCCAGTAAAAGAGTTTAGTTTGATTTGTGTATATTATATACATTTACTAATATAATAATGTATGATCCACAACTACACCTTAATCATTTTCGATGTTGTACATTTTTTCAAAGTTAACTATTTAAATGATACGGAAGGCGTATCATATTCCAAAAAAAATAATTACACTATAACGATACAGTGGGTCTGTTCTTTTTGTTTCGTTTTGAAAACGGTTTTGGTTTCAACAGTAAATTTAATATATTTTAATCATATTCCATTATTTCTAATACAACTTTTTACTATTCAACATCTATTTTTTACATTTTTAATACATTTTTTACATTATAAAATTATTTTTCAAATTTTATTTTCAAACTTAGTTTGAAATCAAAGATAGAGAACAGGCCCAGTGTAACATTGTCAAGTCGCTATATTTATATAAGAATTGAATACTAACCAACATCGTACATCCAGCATTAATTAAGAGAAACACTAACATTTTTTTAAAACTGTTTTTGAAAAGTTGCCGACAAAAAGAGTAGAGATGGAGGAAAGTTCTATTTATTTCCATCCTAAAAATATGCTTTTAAAATTGGAAAATAAAATTTGCTTTTTCTTTATCGATATTGTATTAAAAATGTTTAATTATTTTAACCCCTATATTTTAGGGTGTTTTAAGACTTTTCCATATGCATGTATTGTTAATATTCATCATAAATTTACCCTTATTTATTTATTTATTTTTATCTTTATATCCCCAATATTTAAAGTTACAAGACCTCCCTTATCCACCTTTATCTAGAGATGACCACTTTTCCGGTTCGAACTGGAACCGACCCAAAATCGGATAGGCAATTTTGGACCTAGAACCAGAACCGTGGCCCATGATTCTAGAAGCGGAACCAGACCCACCTAATGCAGATACGGTTTCGGTTCCACCTTTCCAAGAACCGAGAACTGCTAGTTCCCTATTTAAAGTGCTAAAGCTTATATAGCACTTATATGTTGAATGAATGATTCAAACTCATGCCATCAACTCTCTATTTGAGTCTTGAATCGTGACAGAACCGAAACCGTTGGTTCTGGAACCCTTCCGAAATTGGAACCGACAGTTCCAAAATCATTCTAGAACAGTTCCCAAAGGTTCATGTTCCCTAACCGTAACCCGCGTTTCCTGAACCATGATCATATTTACCTCTATCCTTCCCTCATTTTACTTTACTGATGTTAATAATACTTATTAGAGGTAAAGATATTAATTTATGATAAATATAAATAATGAAAGAGGACCAAAAATAAATTAAAAAATACTCAAAACACATGAGTGCAAATTAATGCTATTGCATATAGGTACATGGGAGAAGTAAAACATGGCTAGAAAATTGAACCCCGCCCCATGCATCAAGTGAGATCCTCTTCGTTGAGAGAACAGATCTCCTATATTCAGAAACTGTTTACCTACCATTTATCTATTTAGGGATAAAATTTTTAACAGTTAAATTCCTTAAAGTAAATACATGGTAGGCACTTTGTCCAATAGTACTATGTCTTGTTATATCTATAAAGTGAAATTATATTTTTACTCTTCATGAATGTGAGAGGACATGTGTACCATCCGAACCAAAGTATCTTAACTGACCCATGCATATGCATGCCTAAGGGCTAAAGTAATACCCTACCAATTTAAATACAGATCACAAACTTAAGAATTGGACAATCTGCATCAGAATCATATGTATAACTACGTTGAATAACATCATGTTACAACAGTTTTAACATTTCTACAATTCTGGGCATCAGTATCTGTTAGATTTTACTTCTCCTTTTTGCTGTGTCAACCTTCATCACACTAATACTGGGAGATTGGCACAGAAACTCGAAACACTGGTTCTAACTCTAATAAGACTAAGAGCATATACACACCTTTAAATCCTTGCATTTTTTACATCATTTTGCACAAATGCTATACTGAGGGGGTTCAGTAATCAACATCCGATGCATCCACATATTGACATCGTTCTGAAAGTGAAGAAGTCTTCACTTTCACTTAGAGTTCAAGCTAAACAATCTTCCTGACTACACCCTGAAAATCTTCCTCACCTTCTTCATCATCCTATGGCAAACTGGACATTTACCACCCTCCTCAATGACCCTGAATTTATCAACATATATATGCAATTGATGATATTAGAGTTCACACTACAGCTTCCATTTTTCCAAGACAACGGAAACTTTAGAAATGAACTAACCTTGTCCCACAAGGAAAACAGGTAGAACAATGTCCACAAGGAAGGAAGAAGCAATCACGACGTGCATCCCAACAAAGAACACAAAGACGTCTCATATCTTGAGTGCTTACTCCCTGTGTTATTTGCTTTCCATCGAGTGGTGACGACTCGTTCACCTCATCCTCATCATTTGACAATGACTCATAGGAGCCACAACTAGAAAGGTCATCATCCTTCGGAGAAAGCAGTGGGGCTCTCCCAGATACTCTGTTCTCAGTTTGGTATCTTGTTTCATATTCTTCGGTTATTTGAAATGCAAAACAAATTTTCATTGCTACTATAATGAGGACAGTCACTGTGGCTGCAAATTCAGAAAATGAAAATTTTAATGCTACACATACATCCTGGAATGCAGAGAGCAAAAATACCAAAGTTGGAATTACACACCTGATCCAACAAAATATGAGATCCACCGGTGATCATAGTACAATTGTATGCGCCATACATAGTTGGTCATACCCTGAAAACAATGCTACGTGTTCACAAGTGGAGACAGGTTTGGCAATATAGATACCAAAGAAGGAAGACTGAGTGTTTTGGTTTAAAAAAGAGACAAACCAACTTTCTCATTTGGCACATTATAATTTCAACCATCACCAAACAACCAACCAGGTCAAGTAGTTAAAAAGCAAAACCACCAGCTTAGTTATTTGATAAACATTTTCAATAACATTCTATTAAATCCGGAAAGCAAGCATACAAAAATTTCAATATAAATTGTCAGGAATAAAAACAATCAAACTATCACCAGGAAATGAAAATCAATTATATCCATCGTGTGACTGACTTAAGACTGAATATTCCAGGTAATTAGCACCTCAGAGAAGAGAGCCGCAAAACCAGAAAAGTAGATAAGCCCTTACCGGTTCAGGGCCAGGAGAAGATATGACAGCAGCGTTGCTAGTATAAAAGAGCTTCAAAATGCAAGGTTGTTCACTGAGTGAGCAGTTGTAATTTGCTTGAGTTACATTGTACGTCAGAGCCTCTATTGTGAAATTCAATTGAACCTATGTTATGTGTTGAAACATGATAAATATCAGAAAGAAGTCTTTAAGCTCTTTAAAGTTCCAAAAAGAAAGAAAAAAAAAAAAAAAAAAAAAAGAGATCTGTAAATGTGGTTCTTCACATAGAGAAATGTTCAGGAGGTCATGGACTCGGAAAAGCTAAAATTAAAAGATCATGTTTTCCAGGCACATATAAGGATAGGGTCATGTTTTGGTTATGCAATCATGTATCTTATCCACTGTTGAGACAAATTAACTCGACTCATTTGCCAGTCATCCTGCAATCAAAATGCTGATGATGAGTACTCTTGGAAACTTATCAGACTAGTAGTATACATGCACCCTTCTAGAGATTTGCAGCTCTAAGAGCAACTTGAGTTGGTAACTTTACGTAAGTACAAAGAATCGAATTCTTATCATCAGAAAAATAAAAGGAATGTTAATTAAATAAACACTATAGTAATCCAAAACAGCCACTGTTCCCTCTGCCGGACAGAAAGCCCACATAAAGAAAATCTTAGGCTACTAAACTTGTTATAGAGGTGGGAATAATTCTTTCACTTAAGGAAACCAATAAGTAGATGACAACAGGGATTGTGATAATAATAAAGGTTGGAATTGCATATCTTCTCAAGAATAGTAATATGAATAAAAAACAACTGTAGTCTTTCATGATTTCTTGAACAGCTGATTAACAAACAAAAGTATCCATACTACTTTTAGCTCAATTGATTAGTTCTGTTGAAGTGTATTAGTTACTGAGGAGAATGGAAATTGGATAGTCAGAAGTCAAGTGGCTTAAGAAAACTATGACCAGAAACCACAAAGATTTTACTACAGTTGCATTCCAAATGAGCAGCTGGAATATAATTGTGATTTGCTCAGAAGTTCAACAAAGAAAGTAGATGCTGGTTACCTCCACCTCCTCAAAGTTTAAGTTTCTCAATGCAATAAAATATGTTTCAGGGCTCCAAATTTCTTGCTCAACTATACCGTTTCCTGCCAGTAAGTATAAGATAAAGTTATAAACCACACTGACTAGAAGAGGTTGAATAAAACAGCAAAAGCAACTCCGTCACAGACGTGCACAGAATAAAGAATGATGCTATTTACCGTGAATAGTGTTCCGAGACAGAACTTTATCAGGATATGATGGATCCTCTATCCAATCAAATAGGCTTGACCTTCCTTCAAAATAATTGCAGGGATAAATATATTAGAACATAAAACAAGATGAAGAAAAGGCAAAATTTGTTGCAGAAACAATTGATACCCCATCTTGAAAAAGCTGGATGTCAAGAAACGTGAGAAAGTTTGTGTGGCTTTCTATACATACTGGGGGAAGGGATGGGGGAATTGAGGTGGTGATGGCCTTGAGGGGAGAACAAACATTCTCGGGCATGCCTCAAGTATACCGACTAAGAACATCTGATGATCACATTCAAAACTTGTCAGATGCCTTCCAAACTTTAGTTGACAGGCAACAACTAACTTGAACCTGAATCTGAACCATTTTATGGTACCTTAATTTTGGGGGTCGGGGGTGAAGTGGAAGAATCCAAAATAAGATAATTCCTGATATTCATTCTGCAAATACTATTTGCATCTTTCTTTTACAAAAAGTTCATTAATTCTTGAGTATCAGAATCAAGAAAGCTCTGTTTTTTCAGGAAGAATTTTGTTAAAAGGGCTATTGCAATGTTTGCTAGTACTAAACACTCCCTAAACAACAAAAAAAACATGTTTACATTGAAAAAATAAACAGGGAGCTAGTCCTGTTAAAATAAAAAGATAATTGACAAAGACCTTTCACCTTCAGCTATTGCAAGTGACAAAGAAGCAGAAGTTGGCCTCTTCACGCTGTATGATATATGTACATTAGACCCTTTGTTGAGAAAGTATTGCCACTCCTGCAACTCAAGGATAGTTCAACTATGTTCTCTATTCAGAATTTTTAAGACTCTAAAACATGACTAAATTTCCAAATCCCAATAAAAAGCTGGACAATTTTTACCTTGAGATCACCAGATTCAACAAATGCAGCATGTGTCTCTGACCATTTCACTTTAACATCCAAAGGTGGCGTTTCATCAAATCCATATAGCACTGATTTGTGTTTCGATTCATGTAATTCCTTGACCTGTGCAGGAAACATCCCTGGTTCATAAGCTGCCTAGGGAAAATTAAACAAAAGAACCATACGAAGCCATCCAAGAACTAACCTTAATTGACTGCACAAAAAATGGATTTGCATGTACAAGGAATGAACTATTGGGTCCCAATTCTAGGTTTGAAGATCCATAAAATCCCAGTATCACAGTCAAACAAGCTGTAAATAAGACAAGAAACCCAATTATAAAAAGAAAATGTATCCACTCTAATAGACACTTGACAGAAAACGAATCTTCTCTTCACAAAGTAAATCATGCGTGTTGCATTCTCATTCTTGAGTTCAAATTGACGAACCCCATTTCTTGAATTCTTCAAGAAATCACGATTCGCAAACTAACATGAAGAAGCCCACGCTTCCCAATCCCAATCTTGAAAAGAATTAGCAAATAGAAGAACTAAACAGTTAAGGAAAAAAAGCAAGAACGTAATACCAAAAACCCAAAATGTGAGGAGCACCATAAATGCACCACAGGCTTCATCCCTCACGCGTCTGGAAGCCGCTTGAAAAATCGACACGTTTAGGTAATACGACACCGGCCCAAACCCTTGCCGGAGACGCTGATTTTCACCGTGAGCTCGGAGGGCGTTTCCCTCGTCGTGTTGCTGAACCCTCCCGGAAGAAGAAGAAGAAGGGGGAGGCGATGATGATGGACCCTCGAGGGGTGAATTCGTAACAACAGTGAGCCCAGCAGCAATA
Source organism: Leptodermis oblonga (assembly GCA_016801395.1). Classification (NCBI taxonomy): domain Eukaryota; kingdom Viridiplantae; phylum Streptophyta; class Magnoliopsida; order Gentianales; family Rubiaceae; genus Leptodermis; species Leptodermis oblonga. Next base: position 15,194 of record VMRK01000067.1, read on the forward strand.
AAATCCATGGCGTAAGGCGTAAAGCCAAAATCAAGAAGATGGAGGAGAAATATGGAGAATCGATCGAGGGGAAGATCGATCAGATCACTGAAAGTGTTGCTTGAGAAGTTACTGGAAGTTTGAGTACAGGAAAAGCAAACGGAAACTCGAATCAAGGAAAAGGGAGGGAATATGAATTTTGGACTTTTGAGGAATATTAATTTCTTTTCTTATAGGAAAGGGGCCTAATAAAAAGAACCAAAGCTTTACGACGAAATTTACCAAAATAGTACTATGTGATTTCAAAAGGGAGCATGTTGATTGCAAGCAAGGTTGTTAAATTCGGATTCTTAGCTAGACTCGTTTTAGGTCTAGAATCGGAATCGTAGAATTGGATCGTAGAATCGGATGTAGAATCGGAAAATAGCTTAAAATTGTATATTAATTTGAAAAATAACTATAAATGACATATACATACAATAGATTTATAAAATAGTAATCATCATTTTAAATTTAATTATAAAGGGTTAAATATACATGTTTGGAAAAAATATATGTAGAATATTATGATTAATATTTGAAAAGAAAATAAATCAGTTAATATTTTTAATATTTTTTACTATATTATTAATTAATTGTGAGGAATTATAAATTTTATAGGAGCGCACATGTTTTGGAGGAGAGAAAAAAATTCACCCTAAAAGAAATTAGAAGTTAAGAAAAATATTTGAATTTTGTGGAGGTTCGAGTATGGGCGAGAAATTAGTAATTTAAAAGAAAATCATACTTTTATGAAAGATATATACACGTATATATATTGTTAATTCTGATTTATATCAAATGAGGATGATTGGCCTAGTGGTAGTTCAGGCTTTGTCCATGAGTGCTAAGAGAATGCATGTGGGTTCAATTCCCACCAGGTAAGTTTTTTACTTTCAAGTTTTCAAGTTTGCCAAAACCCACATCCCACATCAGTGGGATACAAAGCTTGGGTGATGAAACTTCCCTATAAAGCAAGCAGAAGGGACAGCATTCTTTGCTCATTTCCCAGCGAGGCCAACGGGATTATTTCTGTGGCCAAACGCAAATTTTTAATTTTTTTTTATTCGAGTTTAACTCGTAGACTCGGACGGTTTTACTGATTTTAGCCGAGTCTATCGAGTCTTGGCCGAGTCAAAATTAGTATCCGATTTCAACCGAGTTGGGATCGATTTACTCTGGTTGGCTCGTAAACTCGTCCGAGTTTACGAGTCCAACTCCGAGTTTGACAACCATGATTGCAAGTACCATTTTACTAAATACAAGACACTTTTTAAAATTTTAAATGGTGAAAAGATATTTATACCCTTGACTCTAAGTTAAAATTTAAAAAATTTACCCACATTTTTTACCCTACTTTACCCACTTTCTTCATCCATACAACACTACATGCCCTACATTTCCTTTCAAGCTATCATCTCATTTCCTCTCAATCTTTTCCTTAACCTCTACATACATTACATTCATTCTATTACAATAATTGCATTTTGCTTGTGTGCCATGGACGAAAATGCAAATAAAGATCCATATTACACGGTACGTATCACATTATGATGTTTATGGACGAAAGGTGGCAGTTTTTTGGAGATTTTCGTTCACTGGATGAGAATCGCCCACGGGAGGCGATTTTATCATATAAAATCGCCCGGTGTAGGCGATTTTATCAGATAAAATCGCCACAGACCACCGATTTTATTTGATAAAATCGCCATAGGGGGGCCATTTTTTTTATATACAATCGCCCATACTAGGCGATTCTATATAATAAAATCGCCCCCGCCAGATTTTATCTGATAAAATTGCCATAGGGGGGCGATTCTCCTTAATAGAATCGCCTACAAGGGGCGATTCTCCCCCACTCTTTTCTCGCCCCCGATTTTGGCAATTTCTAATTTCATATTTGTTTTCTACACAGGCTCTGCGTGTTTCGGATGATCGAATCTTCCCAGATTTCATCGATGTATTTTAGACTGAGGAAGAGTTCACGACTAGAGCTAATTTGATTGGTTGGGTTGAAACCAGAGCGGCGGAGCATCATTTTGATACTAAAATAACTTCTTCTAAAAAGTGGAAGGGGCCTCTAAAAGGGAGAAGAGGGAGAGTTGCCATATGTTGTGATAGATTGGAGGAAATTAGAAGCAAACCACCCTTAGGTGAAGGGAAAATATCCCGGAACAACACTAGTAGCAAGCTGACTGGTTGTCCCTTTCACTTATTAGATAAAGAAATTAGTGGGGGTAGCTGGAAGCTGAGTGTCATTAAAGGTCAGCACAATCATGAATTATCCCTTGTTAGAAACTAGCATCAAAAGCACTCCAAGTTGAATGACGAGGAGAAGGAGAAATTTCAGCAATGATGAAGATAAATTTGGCTCCAAAGCAGATGTTGGCAAAACCGCGATGTGACAATGCGACTAATGTCACACGCATCATGCAGGTGTACAACGAAACATCGAAGGTTAGAAGAGATTAGAGGGGAGATTTAAGTCCAATGCAATATTTCTTGAAACTGATGCAGGATTACAGGTACCACTATTGGTACACCGCGAAAGACGAGTGCAATGCTCTTGAAAACGTGTTCTTCGCCCATGCGGATGTTCCTAGTCTGCTTCGTACGTTTCCTTACATATTGTATATGGATACGACATACAAGACCAACAGGTATGACATGCCTCTGCTTCAGATAGTCGCTCATGTTCCGACAGATCAATACATCCATGTTGCTTTTGCTTTCTTGAGGGATGAGACACATGCAACTTATGTCTGGGCTATGACTAGGTTGAGGCAACTTTTTGATCCATTGACATATTCCCATGTTGTTATGACGGACAGAGAGTTAGCTCTATTGAAAGCTGTGCATCATATTTTCCCCGATTCTAAACAACTACTGTGCAGAAAGCATATTGCCATGAATGTGAAGAAGAAAGCACTGACTGTGTACTGACAAAGAAATATTAGATGAGTTTGAAGGTCGGTGGAGAAGAGTGGTGAGTGCTCTAACGTATGAAAAATTCACGAAAGCTGTGGAAATTATTGAGACAAAATATAGAGGCTAGTGGATATCTGTAGTTAATTACATGCACCATACATGGTTGGAACCCCACAAGACTAAGTTTGTCTCATTCTGGACTAAGGAGATAAAAACATTATGGCGGGCGCACAAACAACATGTGAGACTCTATTAAATTTCGTCGCATATAGTTACAAATATGACTCCATCATACATTATTCTATGATTTAAAGCATTAATTTTGTTCGTTTTAAATCTCTGCAGGGCTGAGAGTGCCCACGCAATGTTGAAGCGGGCCATTAAAACTGACCGAGGAGATTTCCTACAATATTCCTGGGCATAAATGAGATGATAAAGTTACATTTAGGTGAGATCCGTAGTAAAATGGAGGCATCTCGGAGCAAAACATTGCGTGAAGCCAATTATCTATTGTATAGTAGGATCAATGGCAGAGTTTCTCAAGATGCCATACTGTTGTTGGTAAATGAATACAAAAAGAGAGGTTCAGTCTATGGGGTAAATAGTGAGTTGTGTGGTTGTGAATTACGAACTAGCTATGGCTTACCGTGTGCACATCAGATAGTTGAAATGGTCAGGAATTACAGACCTATTGATCCTTTGAATGTGGACCTCTTTTGGAGGACCCTATCTTTGGATGAGGGCAACATGCCTAGTGATGAGGAATGGCAAACAGCACAAGGGCGACTGCATAAGATGTATGTTGCGGCCTTGCAGCGTCCCACTGCGGACATTTATAGAGTTGCGAGTGTCATGCATAGCACTTTGCATCCAAAGATTGTTCACCTCGCTGATCCGATACAAAGGTCACATAGGGGAAGACCGAGGAACAACTCTACGCAGTGAGATCTATTAGGCTATGAGCATGCCGAGAGGGAAGCCGGTATAGGTAGAGGCAGAGCCAGAGGCAGAGGTACATATAATTGCCATATCCACTGATCTTCGGGTTTTTTTTTGCTTCTTTATGGCTCTTCTTTATTATGGTAAAATTATTGTTTCATGCATACGAATAACATGTGCAGGTCGCAGCAGGTCAAGTGGGTCATCAACCAGGAGTATTCGACTAACTTCTAATGAATCTAGATGGCCTTTCAACCTGCCGTCTTTGTTGCAACCTTTTGTGTTCGATTATGTGGTGGATTATAAAAAATAATGGGGGATGGATACTGTGGTTTTAGGTAATATCTCGATTCATACATGGTGCCGAGTTACTTTGGTTTCAAGTCTGGCGGGAGCTGTTACATGAACTTCACTCGTATGCCTCATTATGGTTTGGAGTTCTCGGTGAAAAAAACTACGATAAAGCTCTTATAGCGTTGGATTACCATATAAGTCCTGCAACAGAGGAGTTTTTGTTTGATACTTATCTATTTGGCCTACTTGTCGCCACGCAGTACCAGAGGGTATTCGCATTCTATGGCGCAGAATGTTGCACATTCCTTCCACTTCACTTGCGGGATTCCGGCGTTCCCGATGATCCAAACACGTATATCAGTATGGGTCATATCTGGAGCAACCATTTCATTTGTTTGGAAATGAGGGGTGAAATCTTGTTGCCCCCAATATGTGTATTGTGGCGACACCATAAGGAAGACCTGATGGATGAGTTGAAGGACATGTTACAGTCTCGCTTAGATAATTATCATAGGATGTACGTCGATAGCATAGGTAATGTAGACCCTGAACCCACGATAGTTATCAATTAGGGTTGAGGGATTTCATGATTTCAACATGTTTAGGATTTAGGGTTGGATTGTATTGAAATTGATATGTACAGTATAATTAGACTACATTTGTTTACTTTTGCAGCAAGTTTGAAGTGTATTACTGTATTATAGTGTTTGTTATTATTTCAAAAGGTTTGGAGTATGGTTATGTTTGTATTGCAATTTAGATTGTGGGGGATTAGATTCAAGTTGTTTACTTATTTAGCAATTTTGAAGTGTATTACTGTATTAGGGATATTAATGGTTTAGATAATTTTGGATTGTGGCATTGTTTAGGGGTTAAGGATTAAATGTACAGTTTGATGGTACTAAAGAGTGTTACTTTTTCAAAAGTTTGAAGTGTCTTAGTTCATTATACTGTGTGTATTATCGCAAAATTTGGGCAAAGTCTCTCTTGTACATGAGCACTTGAATACCTGTTCAAACCACAAAGTTAAATGACAAAATTATCATTTCTAAATCATGCACCATCACACCAAATCCAAGGCACCAATTCAACATCCAACCACATTGTATAGGGGCATTAAAAAAACAAACACAAACCAACATTACATTTAATTCACTTAGTACACAATCCAAATATAAGGTACACAATTCACTACGGCTGAAAAGGAGGTCGTATTGCAAGCTCTTCTAGTCCCGCATCATCAGGTCCTCCAAATGATAAGCAACTTCTGTAATAGCCTGCCTACGTGTCTCAGGGTTGACGGCGTATTCAACCCTTTGATGGAAAAAGACTGCCCGAGATGCTAAGTACTGAAGTCGCTGCAAAAAAGTAAAATGATAAACCCAAATTAGCAACTAGTAACACATATATAGGTAAATAGAAAATCTAAAATCATCCTAAACTCACTGCATTGAGGGACAACTGAGTAGGGTCAGGAGTGTATTCCTCGACTGGACCCTTACTGACATGAACGTGCGAACGCGACTGGAAGTACTCAAGGTAACTCTCGTATGCTTCGTCAGTATACTCCGCCCTCTTCATATCCCGCAGAAGCCTTATATGAGAGATTTTTCAACCACTGAGGTCAGCAACGTACTTGCAGACATACTTCTTTGGCTCTGGGCCTCTGTAGCACTCCTTCGGTTTGAAAACTTGAACAAGAATCTATTGGGCGTAACCAAACTGTCTTAACACCCGATCCGGCATGTAGGGCTCCTCCACATTAACGCAATATATAATGCCCCTATATAAGAAATCTTATGGACCAATGCCGGATTGGGCTCAAATGGTATCCAATTAACCTGTCCGATAATAAAACAAATCACGTAAGGTTGCACAGAAATTGAATAAACCTGTTCACAAACACACCGAACGGACAGCTTACCTCGTTCGGCTGCAATGCATCTAGCGCCCTCCTGTAAGCCTCAAAATCATATTTTGCAACACACTTCTTTCCAGTACCAACTTACCATTTCATTGCCGCAGCCCATCTGGTATTCCGCGACCTCTTCTTTGGTAGGCTGAATGTGGGAAAGTATTCATATATCCATCTCTAATAAGAATGAATATAAGAATAATTAAAACAGATGTTCGAGCAAAATATATAACTGACTAATAAGGAAAGCAATAAATTCAATGACAAACCTTCAGTAAAGTCAAATAAGCAGAAAATTGAGCACTTTGTGCCCTAGATGCCTTCCCAAGTTGGCGATATAAGTACGCCAAGCAAGCTGTGCCCATGAGTACTCACTTAGTGTCTCAATATCGCACAGGAAAGTTAAATACTGCGCAGATACGTGGGTTTTCGACTTGTCCACGAACAGGAACAGCCCTAAAACCCATAATAAATAACCCGAGCGGCATTAACTTGATCGAATCTACCGGCACAATTTGCCTCAATGCTTGTCAACTTCACAAAGCCAGGCTTATCTAGTTTCACTACATCTTTTCCCAACACAGCTGCAACATCTGTCGCTATTTGTGCAGTCTTTATTTTCCCATAAATGGGCTTACCCCCAGCGGAATGCGCAAATGTAGGCAACATCATGAAGTGTGATTGTCATCTCCCCGAATGGCAAGTGGAATGAGTTGGTCTCTAGATGCCACCTCTCAACAAAGGCACAGAGCAGAGCGGCCTCTAACTCATCATGCATGCACTGTACTAAATGGGCCAAACCAGAACCCTCTACCATTCATCATCCCCGGTTTTGTTCCAATCTTCATCAATCTGACTGTCCCCTCTTTCTTTTATGTAAAATACTGGATGCCACCAGTTTCTCCTCTATGAAATAAAATAGGGTACTGGAGAGGATCATAACATCCATAGTATGTTTGATTCTGATAGAGTATTAGAATCACTATATATTTGAACATGAGCAGTTCTAATCAAATACATAATTCTCATTTTCTTCAATATGGCTGCCACTTGAGACCGCAACGGAAGATTAAACCTACGTGATCTAAGCTTGGACTGGAATTAAGCACTATTATCTTATCAGAAATAGTGGCAAGTCTTTCCCGTTTAAGAATTTGATAGTAAGAATTGTTTCTAAGAGCTTTTAATGAGCACTCTAGTGTGGAAGCTTTTAATTTATCAGATATAGCTAATCTCTTTTCAATTTCTTCTTCTATATCATAGAAATATAGCTGTATACCAGATGGTTTTTGAATTCTAACATCACCAACACCATTCAAAGAATGATAAATTTGACCCTGAACTTTAAAAGTGTAAACACCACCTATGTTTTTTGTTAGCTCCCTATCGTATTTTACTCCCAACGTAGAGAAGGCAAGATTATTATTATAAGTTCTAATATTTTGTCTAAATTTCACTGAATCTTCATCAATCCCAGTTAACAAATTTTTAACCTCATCATCCATTATAGAAGAAACCAACGCTATTTCTCCACCCCAGCAACAAAATTTCGTAGGCTCTAGATAAAATCGCTTTGCACCACAAAAACAACAATCTGAATCAGTAGGAAGCATCACTGAAGAAAGTGGAAGACTTTTTGTTGAAACACCTAACAGAGATGCACACTTGGATTTGCTGATCCCTACATCATAGGGTACAGAATGATACATTAGGATAAATCTAAACACATAACTATTTACCATGATCATTACTATATAATAATGCTATAACATAACAACAATACGGTCTAACCTCTATCAACACAAGAATTATGATTTGAGAGAATAACATTCGAACCACCCAAATGATTAGAACTTGTTGAAATATCAAGCGACGTCCACAAACACGAGTGATCAGCTCACCTTTTCATTTGCAATTACATTACATTCGTGAGTTTTCTGTTTTTAGCCAACCGTTTCAACTTTGACTGAGCAGAGAGCTCAGCTCTTTTCTCAGGTGACTTTTCTTCATACCTGTTACGTCGTGAGACAATTCTGTTTCTCCTTTTTTCATTATCAGCACTTTCAGTTATCACCCAATCAGATGACTGAGTTTTTTCTTTTTTGCGGCACGCTTCCTCTTTAAATTAGCTAAATATTCAGCCTTTTTGTCAGGAGGCATTTCAGCATATTTCTTACGCCTCTTTTCATTTGTATCCATCCCTGTATGATAATAAATACCTAACAACTACAGATAAATATTTCTAATATTATTACAATGACAGAGGAAAAAAAAAAACTAAAATACAGCAACGCACAGGAACCCATAAACATTCAGCAATCATATATTTCAATTCATAACAAGCACTCCACAACGAAACAGGAAGAAAACCCCAAAACAAAATAATAAAGAAACATAAACAATGATCTGCATTCCAAAACGAAACACGAACAAAACCCCCAAAAATATAATAAAAGAAACAAAAATGATGAGTTGCTTTCAGCCAGAAAACACACCTATTGGTGAACAGCACCCAGAGAACCACTCCAAAAAACAACCAGCAACAACACAACCACTTCAATGACGGATATTCCAAGAGAAGATTCAGAAAAAGAATGGAAAACCTAACAAAGAACCCATAAATTAATAACCAAAACAACAACATCTAAATGATTCTAACAAATGAAACAAATTAGATAATACAACTATGAACAAAGCAGCAGGACAAACTATAATTCCCCCAACAGCAAAAAAAAAAAAACTACAAGAACTAACCAGAATGAGAAATTACACCGCAACCAGGAAAAAAAAGAAGGAAAAAACCAGAACGATTCCTTTTATAGCCTTCATAGTTCACTCCCAGCAAGCACACATGTCTCATTGAAGCTGAAAAGCCCACGTGATTGTTCATTGCCACTGTAGGTACAAAACGTAGCACAATTACACACCACAGAGAGAAGAGAAAAAGCAAGACAAAAAAGGGAATTCGCAGAGACAGAAAAGAAGCAAAAATTCAAAAATAACATCAGTACACGGCAAAATTTCATAGCCTCACCCAGCTGAGTTTGAGGAAAAAGTAGATACAACAGACCAAAAATTTTGACCGTCTCATAACCCAAACTCAGAAGGCAAGAAGGACAAAATATTCAAGCAGAATCAAGCAGAAATCGCGGAAGAGAATGATTCTCTGAAAACCAACTGAAGCACACGTGGAAGATCTAAATACCAACGAACACAGTTACTGTTCATGTGTGCCCTACGATGGCAAAACGGTGTCATTTTGTCGAACTGGAGTCTACAGTTTCAGCATGTACAACCCGCAACCCACCGAGGAGAAGAACACGTGCCGAACGCAGACAAAGAGCACAAAATTTTTTTTTTTCCTTCGGGTGTCTCTCTCCCCCCTATTTTTAAACCCCCCTGAACCCCCCATCCTCTCTCCCCTTTTTTTTTGTTTTTTTTTAACCGACCTATGTCCAATTTCTAACCCACGTGAATGCTCTCCCCTCATCTCTCCACAATTTCAGCAAAACTTTTTTGTTACCCAAAATCCCCTTCTCAGCCATTCTTATTTACAAATACTCACAAAGTGGGCAACAAAATATTCACAAACTGGGGCAAAAAGCACACCAACAAAAGGTCAAAATTGGAACACTCTCCACAAAACAAGAAAATGGACCAAAATGTTTGTCCACCATTCCCCATTTATATATAGTCCCTTTGATAAGATTAAAAAAATAGTTATATTTTAAATTAATTTTAGTATAAGAGATCGATTTCAGTGCAACTTAGGGGTTTAGTCAGTTTGGATGCGCGTAGTTTTCCCATATCTTAGATTTAGTTTTTCAGATTTTCTTTTTTTTTTTAAAACTTACTTCATCATATGCATTTGCACTTTTGTAACACCAATCAGTAGCCCCGTGGTATTTTATAAAACACTGTATTTAGACAGTGAAATTAATAAAGAATCTTCATGCCCCCAATCACTTAATTTATTGTTCTACCCCACCAAAAAAAAAAAATCATAAATAAAAAGTGAATGGAAAATATGAAATTACAAACCAAAAAAAAATTAAACATTTATCCAATTATATAGAGTCGATTATATAGATTATAAGATTCATTTCAGGTGTGATTGATGTATATTATTTCATTTATATTTAAATAATATATTATTTAAAATATGTGAAATTAATGATATAATATTACATCAATTTCCAAACATAGAACTTCCTATTTCTTTCTCTCTTTTTTCATTTAATTTCACATGTGGGTGAATCATTTCATTCAACAATAAAGTCTTTAATTCGAATTTATCAAAAATAAAAATAATCATTTGTCCTTCCATCTTATCTTCAACTCTCATTTATTTTAAGTGACTCCCACAGGCCACCAACTGCATTGAAATAATAATTAATTAGGTGGGGATAACATACATTAATTATTCTTTCTTTTTATATTATATACATATATATATTTTTTAAAATTTTTGCCGTTGTTTGCTATAGTATGAGGTGAAATAGAGAAATGCTGAAGATTCAAATTATAAGAGATAACAGTAGTTTTTTTCTATTTAAATGATGGTTTTAGATATAGAGAAAAATCAAGAGAATATAAATTAAGTGATTCTTTTTCCAAGCTACAACACATTTTATAAGTAAATTTTTACTCACTCATTCCAGTAAAAGAGTCAAATTTTATAAATGTACAACTTTTTATATATAACAAGGTGCAACACATTAAATCGCTAATTTAATACCATTTGTGTTATTCATGTCCTTACTTTTTAAGTGTAGGTCAGTTGTGGACCACACATAATTATATTAGTAAGGGTAGCAAGACTAAAAAAATTTGAAATTTAGCTTTTCTATTGGAACAGAAAATATGTTAAAAGGTTGACTTTTTTAATAGAACAGATGAAGTATATATGTGTGTGTGTATATATATATATATTACTTATACCTATATCTTTTAAGAGTAAATTAATTATAAACATAATGAGGCTAGGGCACGAAAAGTTACATAAAAAAAATAAAAAAGCAAAACTCTTCTATTATGACAAAAATATATATAAGATTATTTTATTGGGACGAATAAAGCACGGCACTCTCTCCGTTCCATTAAAACAGTCTAATTTTAAAAATTGTACAACTTTTTATGAAGGGTGAAATACATTTTCCCCCCTGTGGTTTCATGTTTTGGACAGTTTCCCCCCTATGCTTTCAAAACTGACAGTTCCCCCCCTCATGGTTTTGGACTGAAGTGTCCACTTAACGGAAAATGGCTTCTCTAACGGCGCGTGAAGCAAACGCGCTCAAGACGAGAGTGGGGATAAACAAATTGATGATGTCATTAATTTTATTCCCAAAATAACCCCAACTTAAAATAAAAAATAAAAAAAACTGGATGGTTGCGGGAAGCTCCCGCAACAGAAATGGAACCCATTTGATGGGTTCCATTTCAGTTGCTGCAACTGAAATGGAAAATTCCATTTCAGTTGCGGGAGCCTCCCGCAACTGAAATGAAACCCATCAAATGGGTTTCATTTCAGTTGCAGAATCCCGCAATTGATATGAAACCCAACAAAATGGGTTTCATATCAGTTGCGGGAGTGATTTAGGTTTAGGAAAAAAAAAAAAAAAAAAAGTAAAGGAAGAATGAAGAAGACGATGAACAGTGCCATTGTCTTCTTCCTTCTTTCATTTTTTTTTTAAAGTTTTTTTTATCAAGGGTAATTTAGTAATTTTTTTTAACACCGTTAGAGAAGCCATTTTCCGTTAAGTGGACACTTCAGTCCAAAACCATGAGGGGGAAACTGTCAGTTTTGAAAGCATAAGGGGGAAACCGTCCAAAACATGAAACCACAGGGGGGAAAGTGTATTTCACCCTTTTATGAATGACAAAATACAACACTTGAAATACCTAATTTGACATCATAAGTTTTACCCATGTCCTTACTTTTTAAGTATAGAATAAATGTAGATCACACATAATTGTATTAGTAAGAGTAAAAAAAGTACAAAAGCTTTAGTAAAACAAAAATACTAATTTATATTTAATCCCTTACATTATTCAAAACAACCTTTTAATTAATCCTCGGGAATCTTCGTTTTCTATCTTAATTAATGGTGAGCCACAAGGTTTTTTTAGGCTACTAAGCAAGCTGATCCTTATCACTATTTCTTTTCATTTTAGTGGGAGAGGTTTTTTCGAGGGGTATAAAGGCTCGCATTGAGAGGGGAACTCCTAAACCTTTCTCTATACCAAGGGGGACCCCTCGAGTTTCACATTTGAGTTTTGCGGATGGTTTGTTGGTCTTTCTGAATGCAAGCAGGGAGTCTATCCGAGGGTTTATGGAATTCCTACAGATGTACAAAGGGGGCTACAGGCCAAAAGGTTAGCGAGCCTAAATGCTCCTTCTACCTTCCTAAGAAGGTGCAATCAAATGAAGCCCTAGTAAGGCAGCTGACAGGGATGAGGGCAGGGACCTTTCCGTTTATGTACCTACACGTACTGTCAACTATTTCTCTTCATTACTGGGCAGCTCTTAAGCCCCCAAGAGGTGTGGTGGCCAAAATTGAAGCTATCTTCTCGTCCTTCTTTTGGGGGCCCCAAGAAGGGCATCTAAAAAGACATTGGAGATCATGGAGCAGGGTTACTTATCCAGTTGAGGAGAACGAACTAGGGGTTCGCAGTTTGGAGGATGTTATTGCAGCTTTCTCCTGAAAACTTTGGTGGAAATTTTACAACAGAGAGGTTCTTTGAGTTTCATAAATGAGGAGCCTACCCAAGTCAGCCCGGACTTCTCGAGTATGAAAGCGTATGGAGGAGGTGGAGGATATTATGGACGAACACTTGTGGGGGGATCTTATCTTTTTGGTCTTCCAATTGGATTGGCAGGGGGTTACTCTCGACTTTTGTAGAGCCAGAAGAGATTGAAGTCCCACTCCTGACACTGCATCAGTTCTGGGATACTCGATGAGTTATGGGAGTTCATTGAGGGGTTTCCCCTTCATTTTGAGGATCGGTCAGACAGGATGATATGGAAGCCAGAGGAAATGAGAATTTTCACTTTTAAATCAGCTTATGGAGTGGTTCGGAAAAAGGCGACTGTGGTGGTTTAGGATTTATGGGCCTCTCCATTACCACTCAAGCTCTCTATTTTTATGTGGCGGCTGTTGAATGTTCTCCTTCCCATGGATGATGCACTCCGGCTTCTTGGATTTTGTTTGGTGTCGAAGTGCTCTTTTTGTTTGCTTGATTTCTGTTGAACTTTACTACAATGTGCATATTGGCATCATATTACAGATTTTGCTTCCTTTGATTCAATGAAAAACAATTTTTTCGACTAGTGTTTGGATATGTTGCACTGTTGCAAGTTTCAGTAGAATAGTTGTGCAATCCCTGTTCCAAGTAGTTAGCATGACAGTTAATACATTCAGGTTTCTTGCATTACGTTTTCACCAAAAAAAAGGTGAAGCAGGTCATGTTATTATTTTCCAGTGTTGTACTCCTTTGTGGTCATTAGAATACTTGACAAGCAAACTTCACAATTAATATTTTATTAAGATAACTATGAACACATCATTTGGAAAACTCAGCTTGCAATAAAGTTAAATAATCACACAAAAGAGCTAATAACTGTTTGTTTGAGAATCAACATTTTTGGCATTAAAGTTGAATGTTAGCAATTCTGCTGATGGTGGGTTTTAGGTGGAGATATGAAACAACATAACTTGATTTCTTTGATTAAAATTAGATCATGTTCACATACAGTAAATTGGCTATTGGTTTTGCTTTAGGGATTGTCAAAACGGTTCATTCAATTACTGTTGATGGTGTAGGCCTCTGAGCTGTTTGTTTTTAACACCAAAGGTTCATTCACAGCTAAGTGTTTGTTTCTTTGTCACTGATTCTATGTCTGATGTTGCAAAAATTTGAATTCGATGATGGCACTGAATACTCGTGTCTTGGCATCACACTTTACTGAAGGATTTCTTCCTCTAAACGCCAATTCTCTTATTATTAGCTGCTTCTTTTAAAGGTATAAGTGATGACTCAATTTCATATTGGAAGTTAATGGTAGTACCATGCTATTTATTGGTAAACTGGACGTTCTTTGGGGCTTATGTTACCCATTTTCAGAGTATTAGAGAATAAACAATAAAAGACAATATATATACTATCTTGTAAATAAAGTAAGAGTAGCTCCAATAGATGAAAAAATAAAAGAAACATGCCTAATCGTTTTTTAACGGTTTCCCTTTTCTTAAATATTGTTTGTCCTCCACTCTAATTTTTCCTAAAAAGGAAACTATAAATATTTTTTTTCTTACTTGGGATGTGTGACAAAATTTCCTAACCATATTCGAGAATAACTCATATTTGGGTAATTTTACGGGGGCCAAAAATAATTTTTTGGACAACAATGAGTGTTGCGCCTCCACTTACTACTGATTTTTCCTCCTTTTTTCAAAGGATGCATGTTATCATATGTTACTTGACTTTATTAGTTAATTGGTTCATGCGAGTTTGTGCATAATTAATAAAAGAAATAACAAACATATAATAAATAAATTAATAATTTAGAATTAATAATGCATAATCCAAAAAAGGAAATAATTAATAAGGAATAGATTAATTATTAATATCAATTTGTATAATTCAAAAGGGAAATAAATAATGAAGAATAAATTAATGATTAAGAATCAATCATGTATAATTCAAAAAAGGAAATAATTAGGAAAAAAAGGAATACTATTAAGCCCATAATTAATGAAATAATTAATTATGCACTCAAGGGTAATAAAGTCAAACATAATATAAAGATTCTATTATGTGCACAATAATTTGCACATAATATATGCAACCAACATTATCCACTAAAATAAAAATAGGAAAATGTTTATTGCACATATTATGTGCAGAAAAATATGCACATAAAGTAGGTTAAGTGGGCCAATCAGATGTTATTTTACAAAATATCCTTATTGTATTATACTTATTTCATTTCTCTTATCTTCTCTTTCCTCTCTCATCTCTCTGCTCTTCTGCAACTGTTTTTTCTCAAAATCTTCCTCTACCATTATTTGTTCTACAATTTAGTTTCCTTCCTACACTAATTAATTTTTTTTCTTTCAGTTTTGACACTCTTAATTTTTTTTAGCTTTAGAAATTGCATATGTGAAACCCATTTCACTACAAAACGAATCATCTATTTTTTTCTCTTAATTTTGGATTCTAATTTATTCATTTTTTTATAATAATAATCATTATAATTTTATTGTGAAAAAATGGGTTTGGCGAAAAAAATTAATGAATAAATTTTAATGGAGAAAAACACAAAAAGTTAAGTTTGGCGAAAAAGAAAGTAAGAGAAAATTTATATTTATTATTTTAAAAAATTAATAAATTAGAATACTAAATATTAAGTTTAATGGGTTTTAAAATGCTTAATAGTGAAAATGATAGGATAAAAAAAAAAGAGTTGTCCAAAAAAAATTACCAAAATTAAATTAGTTAATAGAAAACACTTTAAGAAAAAGGAAAAAAAAAAAAAAAAAAAGAAGCAGATGTGGGGTAAAGAGAGGAAAAAGGAAAGTGATATAGTAATACAATAAGGATATTTTTGTAAAATAACATTTGAGTAGTCCACATAAATCACTTTATGTGTGCACATAATATGTGCATTTAATAGCATCCATAAAAATAATCATTTGTCCTTCCATCTTATCTTCAACTCTCATTTATTATAACTAACTCCCACAGGCCACCAAATGCATTGAAATAATAATTATTAGGTGGGGGTAACATACATTAATTGTTCTTTCTTTTTTCTTTTTCTTTTTTTCTTTTTTGATAATATTCTTTCTTTTTTTCTTTTTTGATAATATTCTTTCTTTTTTTCTTTATACTGGCTAGAGTATATTATTTTATTTTATTTTATTTTTGCTGTTGTTGGCTATAGAATGAGGTGAAACATTGAAATGCTAAAGACTCAAACTATAAGCGATGACAGTAGTTTTTTCTATTTAAATGATGGTTTTAGATATAGAGAAAAATAAAGAGAATATGAATTAAGTGATTCTTTTTCCAAGCTACAACACATTGCATAAGTAAATTTTTACTCACTCATTCAAGTAGAATCTTCAAATTTCATAAACGTACAACCTTTTATAGATATCAAGGTACAACACATTAAATCGCTAATTTGACACTATTGTTTTATTCATGTCCTTACTTTTTAAGTGTGGGTTATTTGTTGACCACACATAATTATATTAGTAAATGTAGTAAGACTAAAAATTTTGAAATTTGGCTCTTCTATTCGAACAAAAAAAATATTTTTGAAAGTAGATTATTCTAATAAAATAGATAAAGTATATATATATATATTTACTTATACTTATATCTTTTAAGAGTAAATTAATTATAAACATAATAAGGGCACGAAAAGTTACATCAAAAAAATAAAAAAACCAAAACTCTTATATTATGACAAAAATACATATAAGATTATTTAATTGGGACAAATGATGTACGGTGCTCTCCATTTTAAAACAGTCTAATTTTAATAATTGTACAACTTTTTATGAATGACAAAATACAACACTTGAAATACATACCTAATTTGACATCATAAGTTTTATTCATATCCTTATTTTTTAAGTGTAGATTAAAAATAGACCACACATAATTATATAAGTAAGGGTAAAACGAGTAAAAAACTTTAGTGGAAAAAAATACTAATATATATTTAATCCCTTACATTTCTCAAAACAACCTTTTTAAACCCTTATTTACATATCAAATTTTAAAAATAGTTTCTCACATTCACAAAAAAGTAAAATTTGAGTTACTTATATTTCAAATAAGAAAAATAGTTCATCACATATACCAAGTGCAAATGTTTAGTCTCTTGGCCAATTAAAAATTTCTAACAATATGCACTTTACTTTCAGTGATGGAGATTAACTAATATTATTTGAGATGTCAATAACAATAAATTATCAAGTTTATTAAATTTTCTATAGTGACCAAATATATATATATATATATATATATATATATAGACACCACACGCCCGAGGGAAGGATTTGGGTGGAGGTAAGGGAAGACTTTGTAACCCTGAGGTCATGAGTTTGATTCTTGGGGATGTAAGGATAAAAATAATAATTATAAATATATATATATATATGTATATAAATATAGCTATCTAGTAAAAAAATAAAGAAAAAACAATGAGATGGTCCACCGCTGCCCATTTTAATCGAATATTGATTGATTGACTAAAAATATGCATTTAGTAAATCTTAGGGATTATTCTTCTTCATATATAAAAACAATGAGATGGTCTTTCGTAAAATGGGTTTATATATGTGATACTATTCACTTGAATAATACATTTTTTTTTTTACTGATATTTGATCAAAATAAAACTGATATTCGTAAAAATATATACTCTTTGCATAGAATTTAGTCGATATATATTTTCTTATACATATATAAGGACTTAAATAAGTGGTTTGATCTTTATAGTTTTTGGTTCGTTGGGATATTTGATCAAAATAAAACTGATATTCGTAAAAATATATACTCTGTGCATAGAATTTAGTCGATATATATTTTCTTATACATATATAAGGACTTAAATAAGTGGTTTGATCTTTATAGTTTTTGGCTCGTTGGGATATTCCTTTAAGTACTACTGCATCCCAACCAACCAACAAACCATATGGTCTGTACTTTTTTCTTTCTTTCTTTCTTTCTTTTTTTTTCTATCGTTGGATGTTTTAATAAAAAAATAAAATAAAATAGGCTAAACAACAATAACGACTTCACCAACTAGCTTCCTTTTTTCTTTTCTTTTCTTTTTTTTTTTTTTTTTACAAAGTATCGTCATTTAATGGTACTGGAAATCGCCCAACAAAATTACTCCGTAATATCACCAGGCATTATTAAAATAGCATTATTTTATTTAATGTATACTAAATTTTCACAACTTCATTTTTAAGAGTGAAATATACTTTTGTAGATAAGATCATAGTGTTCGATCTTTTTTTTTTTTTTGGCATTTTATTTTGTTCTTATTTTTATTCTATTTTATTTGGAAATATAAAATTTTTTATAATAAAAATGAAATTTAAATATGAAATATAATGAATTAATAGTAACTAGACAAGCCCCAAAATTTCCTTTTAGTTTTGTTGTTTGTTGTTTTCTCTTTTTCTAAAGGGCGCCAAACTGATGGCATTTATTAAAATATTAAATTATTTTGAATTGTTGAAGGATCAATATAATCCAATACCTCGACCCTTGTTATATATGATGAGGATATATGCCATTATCTCAGATTTTATTTTTCTTTTGTTGTTCACTTTCTTAAAAAAGTTAATAAGAATTTTAGAAAGAAGAAGAAGAAAATTCTATTATCAGATATTACTACAACAAGAAATCACTCAAAAGAAGAGTAATAGATTTTTGTGGCAACTCATTCCCTTTTACTCTCTAACTCAGAATAAAATACGTTTTAGAATTTTTCAAATAAATTTATAATTCGTTTAAATGACCAAAAAAAAAAAAAAAAACTCATTAACTATTGTAACTTAATACTACCAAGAGTTTTGGAATTGTAATCTAATTAAAATTATTAGGGTATTTAAAATAATCATTTAACTATTTGTTAAATAAGTTAAGACAAGAGTAAATAGGAAAAGTATTATTGTTTGCTAAAACGTCATTTATTTTAAAAATTATTACTCTCTCTAAAACGCATTTTATTCTGGACGGGAGAAAGTATATTTTTAAACTCATTTCTAATTTGCAAATTCTCCTACTTGTGACGGCGCCTTATGTGAGTAAAGTATCAAAAAGTTATGATACATTAATTAAGAATTAATTAATATGAGTATCGTTACTCATTTGGTCATATCTATTTTGCCACTGTTTCCATTGCAATGATCTCGAGCACATGCTCTCCCATGTTATGTTTCGCGCTTTTGCTCCTCATGTCACAACTTTCATCACCCCCGCTAAAACCACTCAGCATAAAAGAAAATTGCAAAATGTTGTACTACAATCTCTTAAACGACCATACGTTTCTAATTTTGAAATAGGAAAAATAATATTTTTGGTAATTAATGTTTAGCTTCTTTACATTTTTTGAACTAAAGGTTTATTTAGTTACAAAATTATACTTTATTTTTGGAAAAATTGCATTTTTGGTACAAAAAATTTGTCCAATTGCAAAATTTAGGTTTATGTTCGAAATTTTTTTATTTTTTATACCCCAAGTCTGACCTTTTTACACTTTATGTTTTTATTTTGTGAGATTTTTAGTCCCAAGATAGGTTGTTACCCGTATTAAATGGTCAAATCATTATTCATCAATATTTTGGGAGTTTTTTTTTTTTTTTTGTGTGGCAAATTTCATATTCATATGTGGTCTCAAACCTATTTTCTAATATTCCGTTCGATAAAATGGATGATGTGAATGACCCATTTTTGCTAATTTTGTAGGGATTAAAAAATTGTGTCATCATTTTTAATGAGTATAAAATTATAAAATAGTTGTGAGGCCACACAAGAATATCACATTTGTAAAAGACTTCCAAAATATTGTTGAACATTGATTTGATTAACAGGTTATCTAAGTATCTTGGAACTAAATGTGTCACAAATAGAAACATTAAGTGTTAAGATGTCAAACTTTTGGTATCAAAAATGCAATTTTTTCAAATATAAATTAAAATTTTACAATTGGACAAATATTTGGTACAAAAAGTGTAAAGAAGACAAGCTTTTGGTACCAAAAAGGCAACTTTTCAAAACAAAAAACATAGTTTTGTAATTGGGCAAATAGTTAGGTAAAAAAAATGTAAAAAAGCTAAACATTAAGTACGCAAAATGCAATTTGTTCATTTAAACAAGAATTTCGTTTTTTTTCTCTATTCCTTTATCTTATCATACGTCATTTTAGATGGCAAAAAGTAGAATTGAAAAAAGATAACATAAATGAACGTTCATGAACAAGTTTTGCATCAGTTTAGTTAAAACTCAGCTTGAACCTGTTCATTTAATAAATTATTAAGGGGTTAAAATTTTGTTAACATTCATGAACAAACTCGATAAAATTATTATTTATATCATATAATAGAATAATCACATACTAAATAAAATTATTATATATAATTGAATTTTTAGACATTTATATCTTAAAAATCTTAAAATATTAGTTTGAGTTGAACTTAGACTAACATAAGTCACATAACATATTAAATTAACCAAATAATATCATTTATACTAGCTAACACTGGGACAACAATACGAGTGATCATGAATAAAGTTTGGGCTCATCTTGATTCGATAAACTCTCAACTTGCACATTTAATAAACTAACGTAAACGAATAGATCTTGACATGCTAAAACTCACTGAGCTTGACTCGTTATGATACTTACTCTCTCCATTTTTAAATAAGTGCCACTAAACGAAGTTTTTTGTTTCCAAATAAGTGTTCTTTTACACATTTAAAAATAATCAATTGATCATAAGAAACAAGTAAGGAAATAAAATTTGTCCCCATTAACTTGAGGGTTTTTATGTCTATATAAAAATATTTTTATTTTTAGATTTTCAGCTAATAATTTACTACTTTTATTAAAAAATTATGTAAAAATTGCATCTTTTTTATGAATGTTGAAACTCCTATTGCCCTTAACAAAAATTTTCCAAACAAGAAAAACATAAATAAGAGTAAAAGAATAGATTCACTCGCATATTTATATTGTGTGATGATTACTAGTGGTCACTTATTTAAGAACGGAGTGAGTAGTATTTAGCGATCAGCAGGCACAGGGGCTTGGCTGTTGTCTTGCTGGCATTACAGTTCTCATTATATATCCTCCATAGTCCTCAGTCAAAGGGAAAAATGACAATCTTTTCCCGTCTCTGGATTTTACTTCTCAAATGCAGCCTTTCCCGTAATCTTCGGCGTCAGTTGTGTGGTCGGTCAAAGGTTTTTTTTTTTTTTTTTCAATATTACGGCCTGTTCTTTCTCATAGTTTTAAAAATAATTTTGAAAATAAGTTTTGAAAAATAGTTTTATAATATAAAAAGTATATTGAAAATGTAAAAAGTAGATGCTGAATAGTAAAAAGTTGTATTAAAAATAATGAAATATAATTAAAATATATTAAATTTACTGTTGAAACCAAAATCGTTTTCAAAACAAAACAAAAAGAACAGGCCTACATTACATTGCATTCACTATAAGTCTATAACACGAATAATGGTGCATCCAGATACAATGAGGGGATAACTGTTATTTTTTTGGGAAGGTGATAAAGACGTTTTAAAATTTTTGTAGGGTGCACTATATGTTATAAATTTTTTTTGTCAATTAAATACATTGTAAAAAAAATTAATAGAAAAATATACGTTAACGGTGCAAGAGAGGGTTGGAGGGATCCGGGGACCATCCCACCCCCTGGCTCCGCCCTTGGATGTAGATGTCCAAAAATAAAAATAAAAATAAATTTTGAAAGTGTTATTTTTTTGGAAGAGTGATAAAAATGTAGGTCCAAAAATAAAAATAAATTTTAGTTACTATTTTATTATTAGCGGATTGCAATATTTTTAAAGATACTACTTTTCATACGGAGAGGGTTTGGTGGTGGTAATGGGAGGGTATTATAACTCGGAGATCATGTGTTTGATTATTGAAGATGTAAGGAAAAAATAATAAGAAAAAAACAATTACTTTTCATCCAAAATAAAATAACGTATGGGGCTGTGTTTTGATTTGCAAAATCAATGACTCTTTTTTTATATTTAAAAAAAAAAAGGGCCTATAAGATCGGCCGGAGCGGGTAGCGTCAACCGGATGTGTAGTTAACAAGAAAAGACCGAAGGCTGTTCCCGTCCCTGTCGGGGAGATGCCAGCCATCTCTCCTTTCCCAAAATTTGTCGACTTGATTAACTACTTTTAACATAACGTGGAGTAAATATTGTCTAAAATTTGTTTTCAAGAATCTTTCGTAATTTCATCTAATTGTTGTACAATATTTGCTTTATCTTACATATTATGACAGAAGTATAAGGGGTTTTCATCATTTAGAATTGAGTAAATTACCAAAAATGCCACTATATTTTTTTTAAAATCTCTCGTTTGGTTATAAAACTTTTTTTTTCCCCAAAAATGTCATTATACTTTCAAAAAAGAGTCAGAAATGTCATTACATTAGATTTTTTCGTTAGAATTAATGGAATAGGCAACATATGCATCTCACATGCTTTTTTTCAAGGGCATTGTTGTCTTTTTTTTAATTCTTCCTCATTTTTACTATTTATCTTCTTCCCCAAATTCCCCCTCCTTCTCCACTTTTGTCTGCCTCCTCTCCCACTCCCTTCGCCGCCCCTCCCCTCTTAAGCGTACAACCAACGAATGTGGCTGGAAATTGCGGCAGACGATAAAGACGGTCTGAAACGTTAGAGAAAAAGAAAGGGAAAAAAATGAGAAGCTGGTCTGAACAGTTGAATAAGAAGAAAGAAAAAAAATGAAGAAGATGTTCTGAACCATCGAAGAAGAAGAAAGAAAGAGGAACACAAAAAATAATAATAATTAATAAATAGTAAAAAGACAAAAATACCCCTCAAAAGAAGCATGTGAGAGGCACGTTGACTATTCCGTTAACTCTAATGGAATGACATTTCTGACCCCTTTTCGAAAGTATGGTGACATTTTTGAAGGGAAAAAAAAGTTTAGTAACCAAATGAGATATGTTGAAAAAGTATGATAACATTTTTGGTAGTTCTCTCTTTAGAATTTTGAATAAGAATAAATGGAAATACTTTATTTCCTTAAATTGTTGTTAAGAAAACGTAAATATAACAATTTATTCAAAAATTAACTCTAGTATTGCCGCAGCCAGGTTTTCAAGTCACACACAACTTCGATTGGGGAATGCGCCTCAGGTTTTTTTTATGAAGCTTGCGTTCACTACATATGCATTCTAGTAGGAACCCTCTTTTATGGGCTAGCGAAATTAGTTTCATCAAATCTTAAGACAGATACCTTTTATTAGACTCTGATTCATTTTGTATTGCTTTTCATTTTTTTCTCACTAAATCAATAAAGGCTTCGCTCACGTTTCGTTACAAAAAATAATCCAATAATTAATTTTTACTTCTTTTCACAAAGTTGTTGTAACGGCCTAAACAAAGTGAAGGATTTTCCGTTTGTTTTCATTAGTACAATTTTGGACCATCTAATAAATGGATTTTGTTTTTTTCCACGAAAGATGTCAAAAAAATGACAGCAATGTTGTCTGCTTTTACAATTAGTATGTTACACAGTTTCGACACGTACAATAGAGGTACAAAATAATTTTCTAAATAATGGGATGGATAAGATTCGGTCTCAAACTATTAATTACTCCATCCTATCTATTAAAAAAGTCCACCCTCAAATAATTTTGTTCCATTAAAATTTTTAAATTTTAGATTTTTACACTTTCTGCTCTTACGAATATAATTATGTATGATTTATAATTACCTACATTATCAAAGTAAGGATATGAACTTTTCTAATAGAATGAGGAGATTATTTGATTGATAATCAAGCAATCTTCTTTTAGAGTAATGATACATATATCAACAAATCATCACAATTTTTTAATAGCAAGTGATGTGACATGTATTCATTGATCAATAATATAATACTCCCTCCGTCCCATTCAAAGAGTTCTGTTTGTAATACTGAACAGTATTACAAGCAGGACTCTTTAAATGGGACGGAGGGAGTATTAATTATCTTATTAATTTTTGAAAATTAAACTTATTGTTTTTATTTTTTGTAATAAGGAATTTTATCGTAAAAAATAACAATATATATATATATATATTTTTTATAACTGATATTTTGATAATTAAATATATTTTTTTAAAATTGAGAGTTTCCTTAAGAAGTAATACCTATACATTTTGAACATAAAACTAGTAATTTTAAAAATCAAACCTATATTTTTTAAATTAATAGTTTAATGTAGAAAGTAATTCTTATTTAAATGAAAACGGATATTTTTCAAAATAAAAAGTAAAAATGAAAAAAGAAATACAATGCAGAGTATATATACATGGAAATACTTCCTTTGTTCTTTTTTAAATGTCAATTAAGTTAGATATACAATTTAAGGATGTGAATAAATGACGGGCGTGGAGAAGGGTGACATATCCGACTAGTGAGAATGGTCTAGGAGTTCGCAGTGTCGTAGAGGTAATCGCAGCTTTCTCCTGCAATCTATGGTGGAAGTTCCACAACTCACAGGTCTTATGGGCCTCTTACATAAAAGCTTTGCCTAAATATGCTAGGACCTCTCGGGCATGGAAACGAATGGAAGAGGTGGAGCATATTATGGCAGAGAACACAGGGATACTAGTAGGGGATGGATCCTCCATTTTCTGGTCCTCGAATTAGACTGGCAAAGGCTTTCTTTCAGAGTATGTGGAAGCTGGGGACATTGAGAACCCCTTCCTGACCCTTCGCCAGTTCTGGTATACTAGAGATCTTTTGAGTAGTGATTTACAAGATTTGTTTTCAATTAAGGTCTGGGATTGTATTGAGAGGACACCACTATTGTTTGATAGCGGGCCTGATAGGATGATATGGAAGCCGGAGGTGAAACGGTGTTTCACTAATAAATCGGCATATGAGGTAGTCCGAGAAAAAAGACCGGCAGTGGTTTCAGATTTATGATTTTGTCCTTTGCCCCTGAAACTTTCAGTTTTTATATGGCGGCTCATGAACGGCCTTTTACTGATGAATGATGCACTACGACTTATTGGTTTTCATATTACATCTAAGTGCCCTTTCTGTTGATCTGAAAGCTCTCTCATGCATGCATTTTATAATTATCCATTGGCTCGCATGATTTGGGATCATATTGCCTCGCTACTGCACGTCGTGCCTTTGGCTATCCGAGATTTATAGGATCTGCTAGACTTCTACTGTCTTTGGGTGGACTACAAAGTGGTGCGGCTGCCTGTTGAGGTAATCACTATAGTGCCAGTAGTGATATGTTCAGAGATTTGGAGGGTTCACTGCATGGCAGTTTATGACGGGGACATGGTTGGGTCAAATACGCTTTTGGGAAGCATCCTAAAGTCAATCCATGACTTACTGGCTTTAAAACCCTCGGCGTATCGATCATCAGCGATTTTCCTAAAAGCAAACCTAGTACCATGATTGGCTTTCCGGAAGAGGAACGAACATCGGATAGTCAGCTGGGAGCTGCCTTCTAGGGATATTTCAAATTAAATGTAGATGGTTTTTCCAGAGGCAACCCGGGTCCTTTGAGGGCGGATGCGGTACTGCGGGATTATGAAGGAAGGGTGGTAGTTGCGATTGGGGCCTCCCTTGGGGTACATATGAGCTTTCAGGCAGAAGCAATAGCCCTGTTACTTGGTCTTAGTATTTGTGATGCGTTAGGTGTGCAGCATTTGGATGTGGAAACTGACTCCATGGTTCTGTGTTTAGCTGTGCAGGGGGCTTCTGGTCCTTGGAGATCGGCAGCCAATTTGGCTCGTATATCGAACTTGCGGCATTGTTATGGGACCATCTCACATCTTTACCGAGAAGGCAATGCAGTGGCGGATGCCATCGCCCAAAATGCTAGTTCTATTGGCCTAATAGAGTTTTTTGTTTATTCCACACTCCCTAGGAAGGTTAGGGGTATGGTCGCTTTAGATGCTAGGGGTTTCCCCTATTTGAGGGTTTAATGCCCTTGTTCTGTGTTTCTTTTAGGACTTTTGTAGCTTTTTACATGTATAGGGTGCATCTGCATTTCTGCATCTTGTATCTCTAAGGTAAGGCTCATTACGTATCTCTTGGAAATTTTAGGCTTTTCGCCTTTCCCGTTTTAATAAAGGGTCCCCATGCCCCCAGCTACTTAATCGGTTGATACCAAAAAAAAAAAAAGAGATGTGAATAAATTATTAATTTATCTTTATTTATGTTTTCTCATCTGCAAGTTAAATGAAAATTTTGGTAATGTAATTGCCATTGAAAATTTATTCTAATTAATAATATAAAATCAGATTAATTAAACAGAGACAACAGGGATAAAATTAGATTTTTTTTTTTAATCAAGAAAAAGAGTTTCTCAAATCGCAATAACTTGTATGTAGCGGTTCATATATGTGACGAACTAGATATATGCAAGTTTGTGTTTCACGCATTTCAGTTTTTTTTTCTTTTCTTGTACTTGTGAACAGTACCCGCAAGTATTGTTAACAATCTTTCTTCTTCTTTTTTAAATAATAAAGTACTATTTGAACAGAGTATTACTGATACTCGTGAACAATATTACAGGTATAATGTTCACAATTATTAGTTTTTTTTTCTTTCATTTTCTTCTTAAGTATTACTATAGAAAAGTAGCACTTATACTTTTTTAGCAAAAGAGTAGCAGTGCTAAATAACAAAGTAATATTTGAACAAAGTATTACTTATACTCGTGAACAATATTACAGATATAATGTTCACGATTATTAGTTTTTTTTTTCTTTCATTTTCTTCTTAAGTATTACTATAGAAAAGTAGCACTTATACTTTTTTTTCAAAAGAGTAGCAGTGCTACTACAGAAGAGTTGCACTTGTAGTCTTATATATTCTTCTAAATTTTTTATATTTTTTTCATCTTTAAAGTAATATTTGAATAAAGTATTATTGATACTTGTGAACAGTACCACCAGTACTATACAAAAATATCAGTTTTTCTGTCAAATTTTATTTATCCTTAAAGTGATACTGAAACAAAGTATTACTGTTTACAAGTATTATTTTTATTTTGAGTAAATATTAATTTTTAAAATAATAAAAAAAAACACAAAATACACATTGCATGGATGAAGCGGATTCATGCACACGCGCGTGGAGGTAGCATGCATGAATCCATTTCAGGCAAGAACAACTCATAGAACACTTATAAAGGAAGTGTCGATCTCTCTCAACTAATTAATCGGCTGTTACCTAAAAGAAAAGAAAAAAGGTTAGTGTCGATCTTGATGATAAACTATCCACATCTCTGATGTTAAAATTAAATAGAGAGAAAAAAACACTTATCAAGAACAGAGGGAATATATGCATGGAATTAATAAGAGCGATAATTTAGGAAAGACATAAAACTTGACCCCAAAAAAAAAAAAAAAAAAAACAATAAAAGGAAAGAAAGAAGTTGGATTGGTTCAACATATCGTAAACGTGAAGATAAAAACCTTTAATAGTAATTAATATCCAGTCTCGATGATTGATTAATTCTTACAAAAATGAAAAATGTAATGACGGCACTTTGGAACTTGATAGCACACAAATACACAATCACCCTTATCATCATATTGGAAATACAAACATTTTATATATTTATTTATTTAGAAATAGGTACTATATTTAAAAATAGACACTATTTCTACATTTAAAATAGATTTTTCTTTAAATTTTACAGACACTATTTGTACATTTAAAAGTATGCACAATATGCAATATTTTGAGAATAAACTAGACACTTTTACTTTAAAGTGTCACTTGTTTCTATTAAATAAATAAATAAAATTGCGGCATGCAACAAAACTTGCATTGAGCGATACAACAGGTAGTATACAACTTTTTGCGAAAGATATTTTTTGGATGAAGTCTTAAGAACTCCAAGTTAGGCATGGCTGGTGAATCGGTGCCCAACTAGTTGGAGCACAAGAGTCGAATATGATCAGATAAATTTAGACGGAAAACAAAGTAGTATCTAATTCCATATATATATATATATGTATATATATTGGGACAACTGTCGATTAAGTGGCTGGAAGACTTGGAGACCCTTTATCTAATTCCCAATAAAAATATTCTTTTTTCTTTTACTAAATATTTTTATATATTAATTTTTATAATATATTCAATATTAAGAACGTGACATTTGTAGTAAAATCGTAAAAAAGTAGTCGGTATGGAAGCATCTCTTGAAATGCATTACGGGTAAAAAATAGTACTCCATCCCCAAATAATATATGAAATGTATCTTTGGTTTTTTCATCTCAAAATATATTTTGAATGCATGTATGAATTGTGTTTTTCAATGTGAAAAACATTATAAAAAACCGTCAAACATTTTATACTTGCCTTTTAACTCCCCGGAGCCCTCCTATTACATTGTAATATCATTGGACTCGTGTAACCATATGAGATTATCGAGAAAAAAATATTCATGTTTAGGATTGGTTTGTTTATGTGTGATGACATTTGTTTCAAGGATTTGAATGGATTTAGTTTTATAAAAGCAAAAAGGACTTCCTAAGTTCCTAACTGAAATGGCAATTGCTAAAATGGATAGCGTTTTAGTTTTAATTTTTCGAAAAAATGTAAAAGTTTATACAGTAAAGGAATAAAAATATGAAAATTTATTTATAGAATAAAATAATAAAATCAAAATAAGGAATGGTGCAAGGAAAGAGTACGGTTTAATTTGGAGTTGAAAGTACGAAATAATTAGCGACAATAATTGAGTCAATCAAATCGTAAAGGTAAACTTTTTGCTAACTATTCCGAATTATTTATTAATTTAAACGTAAATTTGTAGTGAGGAAAAAGACACTAAACTATTATCAGTTTTTTTCCCTTTTCTTTTTTGTTTTCTTTTATAACAATCAATTATTACAATGGTAAATGGTAAAAGATTTTGGTTGAACAATCAAGCTATATGTTTAAAGTAAAATAAATATCAAGTTGGGGCATCGCACAAATATGATAGGGTTAAGAATTCGTTTAGCAGCCCGTTACATTTTACAATTAATATAAAGAAAAAAAAAACAACAAAAATGAAATAGAACAAAAAACAGCCACACATAACTAACTAGCAACAAAGAAGGTTGTGAAAATGAAGAACAAATGGCAAAATGCTAATATAGAGGATGGGAAATGATCTGAATGCTAATATAGAGGATGGGGCATCATATGATTAGAGCCACTTAACATATACTGTATTATTTTAATTCTTCAATAATATTCTTTCGTGTAATTATGATATTTTATTATGGTAATCACATAATAGAATATTAATGATTATTAAAAATAAGACCGCGAAGGGATTATTATCATGTATATGCACTATCAAATATAGTGAAAATTACTATAAAACTTCAATGTTTCAATTATTACATAAATAATACTGCATGCTTATCAAAATAAAAGATGTTTTAAAAGAAATTTTTTTGTTAAAAAAAAAGCAGGGTAACAAGTTGTGACATGACACGAATTTAGCATGTCAAGTACGGCTCGAAAATAATTTACTCGTATGTTTTAACTATTCATTAACAAAAATGCTTATATATAATGTATAACTAAATTAAATTAGGATACTGATATAATTTTGCAAAGTTTCATAATTCAGCAGAAAAAAAAGAAACCAAAAAATATTTTTTTTGTCCTTGATGAATATTTAATGTATGTATAATTATAGCATAACTTTATGTATAATCATTTTCATATTTTCCAAACTCTTTACCCAGACGTTATTTTTCATAATGATTACTTATTTCCAAACTTTAAAAAAAAGAAAAAAGAAAAAAGAAAAAAGAAAAGGAACTTCCATCTTCATCCTCCTTGTAATAATTGCAGGAATATTTTAATTCTTGTTTGTTTGTAACCGTGAAGAATATTTAACACTCTCCATTCATAATCCCCACTCTCACTCACTCTTCCATTTCCATAGATTCAGCAATTCTCCAAGTACAAGAAAACCCATCTCTACTCTCCACAGATCCATTTTACACACTTTACTAGACTGCTGCATTTCATTGTTTAGCCCCACCCACCCCCTTCGAACCCTAAGGAGTGAGGACTATCCTGTTTCTCTCTCTTCCTCTGTCAGCATTTGGTAATTTGGGTTGGTGTCCTTTTGTAGTCGTCGTCCTTCTTAACTACAGTCTGTTGTTGTTCCTTCTCTTTTGGCTTCCTGTACCTACTTGGAACAGATCACTTCTTTAAAACCAAATACACACACCAACTACAAAAACAAAAGCTCAGGGCAATCATAGGTTGGTTGGCACTCGGCTTGGCTGCTGCTTCTTTTTTTCTTAATTTAAAAAAAAATTCTTGTTCTGGGCTATTCGGGTTTGGTGGCTGTAGTGGGTGCTGTTTATGCCTTAAAGCTAAAGACCCTTTTGGAGTTAGGAAGAGGAAGGTTCAGATCTGCTGTGTTGAGTGAAAGATAATGGGTTTGTACGTGTGCCCTTTTACTCATCATTGTTGTTCTCGTTATTATTGTGAGGTTTAGTTTGACTTAAGAGAGAGAAAGGCAAAAGGGGAAACAGGGAAAGGGAAAAGAAGGCCAGTAACCTTGAAAACTGGAGAAAAGAGACTTTCTCTGAACTGGGGTTTGAGGGTTCTTTTTAAAGGTTTAAGGCTTTTGAGGTTCTTCAGGAGCTTTTGGGATTTAAAGATTTTGCATTTTGTGCTAAAGTTTGAGCTTCCCTGAGATAATTTTGAAGTGGAAAGAGTCTTGAGTAGTTTCTGCAAGAAATGTTGGCAGTTGGAAGCCCTCGCGGCAACGGTGAGAGAACGAGCATTAGTTCTTGCAATGTTATGCTCAAGGAACTTCAGGTCTGTTTCTTAACCTTTCGTGTGTGTTTGTCGTTGAAAGAGGGATTGTTTTCTTGAAAAAAAGTGGCTCCCTTTGAGTATCTTGAAAAGAAAAGGTGTCATCACTTCAATTTTACTTATATTTTCTTCACACTCTCTAGTTTCTGGCTTCAATCTTGTGGATTTTGTAAAAAATTGATTTGTCTTATCGCTTGGGGTTACTCTGTTTTGTTTTTCTTCTTCCTTAAATTGAAATATTTTATAATGGGTTTTCGTTTTTCCCCTTATTTGAAGGTTTTCGTCCTTATTTCTTGGGGTCTTCCGTAACTTATGCTCAGTCAAATAATTAGAAGGTTGTGAAATAGTGATAGAATTCTGTTCGAAAATGATGTTGATTTTAGTGATATTAGAGTATTTAATATGGATGAAATTTCTAATGGACGAAATACCAACCTTGCCATGATATTTTAAACTGGGTGTTTCCAACAGAGAAGTAAAAATTTATTTTGGCTTGTTTGTCTTTAAAGAGATTACCGGGAGAACTGTGGTTAATAAGCTTACGTTGGGATTTGTTGACTGTTCCTTCTGTTTGATTCTTCAATTAGTGTGGAGATGATAAGTCCTGTAATGAAGATCCTGTCTTGACTAATTTCTTGTGGTGAACAGCAATTATGGACAGATATTGGTGAGACTGAAGCTGATAAAGACCGTATGCTGTTGGAACTTGAGAGAGAGTGCTTAGAAGTTTATAGAAGAAAGGTTGATGAGGCTGCAAACTCTAAGGCACGTCTTCATCAATCTGTTGCAGCCAGGGAAGCCGAGCTCGCAACCCTAATGGCTTGTCTTGGTGAAATGACTGTAAACTCTGTGGTAATTAAGAATTTCTTGGGATATTGAAAATGCTTCTTTTTGTTTGAGTTAGTCCTCTACTATGTTATGCATGGCTTTCCTAGAGTTAGAAATATGATGATCATTGTGAATGGTGATTAGCCACTGAAGCTAGATCAGTTGTTACATGCACTGCACTCTGTAATGATTTATCTTGTTTTGATCATCAAGGCAGAATACCTCCCTAAAAGGATTAGGACTCGAGGACTCTGTTGACTCGTACTGCTGTTCATTTCAGCTCTTCGTATATCAGTGTATAGGCGTATCTCTTTAACTATGCACGTTGGAGCACTAATGGATCTCTGTGAATTGCTATCTGCATAGGACTCTGTATAGTTGACACCTTTTGATTTGCTCTCTTATCTAGGAATATGCATCCATTATTATGTACCAAATAACCTTCTTTTATCTGAGCTTTTCTTAGCTTCGCTTGGGGAGTTGATTTGGAATGTACTTAAGCTGAAAGTGACTGTACACTTGTGCGATAGTTATGGTCCAACAGTATCTTAATCTCATTGCAGTTTGTTAAACATTTTTTCCCATGAATGGGTGCCAAATTGAGTTGGTTGCAGGAATGTTGATACATTTTCTCCTAAGTCACAGGATTATGTTGTTTCAAGAACTGTTACTACAGATTCTGTAGTGTTGAGGTTGACACATGTTCAGTGTTCAGGAATGTGTAAATCACAATTTGGCTTTAATAACAAAATTATGTCTACAATTTTTTAACATGCGTATTCTCTATTTGGCATGTGATTCTAATTTCTTGCTGCTTTTTCACACTAATTAGATCCAGTTGGAGAAGAGATCATCTTTGAAAGAGCAGCTTACATATATTACACCATTAGTTGAGGATCTGAAAATGAAAAAAGAGGAACGCTTCAAACAGTTTGCTGAAATTAAAGTTCAAATTGAGAAGATCACAAGTGAGATTTCTGGATATGGACATCTTCTCAATTCAGTGAATTCCATGAATCTGGAAGAACACGACCTTTCACTGAGAAAGCTGTCAGAGTATCAAACAAATCTTCGAACTCTCCAAAAGGAGAAGGTATGCATTTCATGATGACAATTTATGCCTTCCTGTTTATTGTTGTCTTGAAGATAATTATGTCTTCTTTATTGGATCTGTAATCTTACTGATAAAATCTTTTCAAACTGAACTATATCTGAAATGCATTGATCGTGAGAGATGTCTCTTCTTACACATGCCACATATAAGCAGCTATTGTAGACTATGCTCCACTGAACTGTAAATAAATTGGGTTACCCATATTAAAGTGAAAGCACCCAAATTTTGAGAGTTTTCACTGATTTTTCCACTAGGAATAGCTCTGATAAAATAGCTTCCTAGTCTGCTTCTTGGGGATCTACTAGCTCTCCTGCTTGTGTTGTAGATCCCCAAGGCTTTGCTGAAATCATGTAGTTTCTTTGTCATGCAATAATATAGTATTATTATTGCTGTTGTTTTGATCTTTAATTGAAAAATATTTGCATCTTTGATTGTGGAGAATAAGTTTTAATGAGAATGTAGCTAATAAACTGGTCTATTATGTTATTTATTTTTATTTGTGTTTTTGGTTTTTGCAGTCTGAACGTCTAAAAAAGGTTCTGGAGTATGTGAACGAGGTACACTCCTTATGTGGTGTGCTTGGCTTGGATTTTGGCAAAACTGTCAGTGAAGTTCATCCTAGTCTGCATGGAAGCATACTGGAACAATCTACCAATATTAGTGACACCACATTAGAAGGCCTAGATCAAACCATCCTCAGGTTGAAAACAGAGAGAAAAGTCAGACTTCAAAAGGTGCTTTCTGCCACTTGAAAAGTTGTTTTTCTAAACCTGTTCATCTCTTACTAATACCTGCCAGAAATGCAGCTAAAAGATGTTGCCTCATCGCTGTTTGAACTCTGGAGTTTGATGGATACGACAAAGCAAGAGCAAGTGAACTTCTCAGGGATAACCTTAATTGTTAATTCGGCAGAATCAGAAATGGTGGAGCCGGGGGCTTTGTCGCTGGATGTTATTCAACAGGTGTGACACCAGCTGGGCTGTTCTTGTTTCTTGTTCCAATTATCTTCATAAAAGTTGGTTTGTATAACACATTTTTCCTTCCTAATCCTGATAGGTATCCGCTGAAGTTGAGAGGCTTACTAAACTGAAAGCAAGTAGGATGAAAGAACTGGTCTTGAAGAGGAGGCAAGAGTTAGAGGACATCTGCAGGCAAACCCATATTCAACCTGATTCAAGCACTGCTGCTGATAAAGCAAATGCGATGATCGATTCTGGTATGACAGTTGCCTCATATAATGAGATCTACAACTTATATATGGCTCAAATTGATAAGCCTGAATATTTTCCTTGTAGGTCTCTTGGATCCTTGTGAACTCTTGTCCAACATTGAAACACAGATTATCAAAACAAAAGAGGAAGCTTTTAGCCGCAAAGAAATCATGGACAGGATTGAAAGATGGCTTTGTGCGTGTGAGGAGGAAAACTGGCTGGAAGATTACAATCGAGTAAACTACAAAATACTAATGCTTCTAAACTTGAAATATTTTCTGTCATTTGAATATATTATTAAGGGCTTTTGTAGAGTTTGTGAGCTTGAATTATTGAGTTATTTTTGCTTGGCATATTATTAATTTATAACGGTCCTTGTGATTATCAGGATGACAACAGGTATAGCGCTGGAAGAGGTGCCCATATTAACTTAAAGCGTGCAGAGCGAGCTCGAGTTATGGTCAATAAGATTCCAGGTATCTATACTTGTTCCTGTATTTTATCTTTTGTTGCATGAACTGGAGGTTTCTTTAAATATGATGAGCAACTTTTGTACAGTTATGGTTGACAGTCTCATTA